>SJYC01079267.1:0-11746 GCA_006408675.1 Madoqua kirkii | reverse complement strand
CCTGAAAATAGCATAATATGTTATTTTCATATATGTCAATGTTATTTTCATCTGTTCTTATATTATTTTCATGTATGTCAACTACACTTCAGTTTTAAAAAATGTCATTTGAAAGTCTATTTATTATTCACTGTGCTGGACACTTTAGGGTTGAGTGCCATTAAAAATCAACAGATCAACAAGTTATTTTAAATTCATAGCACTCCTTTCTTCTCTTCATGTAAAAATTCTAATAATCTCTTTAATACATTTTTTTACACTCAAGTAAATAAATTTTATTAATCTTTGTTGTGTGTATAACATGGGGTAAGGGCATTCCTGGATACATTACATATGCTATCTGATTTTACTTACTAACAACCCTGTGGGGGTATTAATGACTATTTTTACATTAAAAATGGAAACTCAAGGTTAGAGATAGGAAGTGGAGGAACTGAGATCATCTGATTTCAAAGCAAATACAAACTTCAACATAAAAACTATGTGAAAGATTCATTGGAGGAAAAACAAATTTAAAACTTTCAAATAATAGGTTCATGTAATTTGGTTCCTGTTTCCAAACCACAAAGGGAATTTTATGGTATCTAAAGAAAGTTTAAGACTGTATTTTTGGGGGGCTCCAGAATCACTGCAGATGGTGACTGCAGCCATGAAATTAAAAGACATTTACTCCTTGGAAGGAAAGTTATGACCAACCTTGATAACGTATTCAAAAGCAGAGACATTAATTTGCCAACAAAGGTCTGTCTAATTAAGGTTCTAGTTTTTCCGGTGGTCATATATGGATGTGAGAGTTGGACTGTGAAGAAAGCTGAGCACCGAAGAATTGATGCTTTTGAACTGTGGTACTGGAGAAGACTCTTGAGAGTCTCTCAGACTGCAAGGAGATTCAACCAGTCCATTCTAAAGGAGATCAGTCCTGGGTGTTCATTGGAAGGACTGACGCTAAAGCTGAAACTCCAATACTTTGGCCACCACATACAAAGAGTTGACTCATTGGAAAAGACTCTGATGCTGGGAGGAATTGAAGGCAGGAGGAGAAGGGGAGGACAGAGAATGAGATGGCTGGATAGCATCACCGACTCGATGGACATGAGTTTGAGTGATCTCCGTGAGTTGGTGATGGACAGAGAGGCCTGGTGTGCTGCAATTCATGGGGTCGCAAAGAATCGGACATGACTGACTGAACTGAACTGAAAGGACACATTTTTAAATAGATGAGAAATATTGAAGTTTGAAGCACATCCTTTTCTAGGACATATCTTGATGGCAAGGTCGTAATGCTGAGGTCCCTGTTGTCTGCAGAGGAACAAACCAGACCATCCTGGGACCTGACTTCAGATTTACATAAGAGAATGGAGAAAAGACCACAGAAACAGTAATAAGTATAAAGAACTTGAATAATGTAGAGAGAATGTGGTTCTGGGGAATATAGTAGTAGACAGAAGTCCAGACCTGCTCTAAGTGTGGGAGGTTGCCAAGAGCTGGGACAAGCCAGAGCTGCTGGGGTTCAACAAGCCAAAATCAGAGTAGTGGTCACATCTTTAATCATGTACTGTGATATAAGCAAGAGTCTAAATAGGTGAAAACGCTGCGCTCAATGTTTTCATTTTCCCACATGCTGCTGTTGCTGCTAAGTCTCTTTAGTCATGTCTGATTCTGTGCGACCCCATAGGCGGCAGCCCACTAGGCTCCCCTGTCCCTGAGATTCTCCAGGCTAGAACACTGGAGTGGGTTGCCATTTCCTTCTCCAAGGTATGAAAGTGAAAAGTGAAAGTGAAATTGTTCAGTCGTGTCTGACTCTTAACAACACCCATGGACTACAGCCTACCAGGCTCCTCTTTCCATGGAATATTCCAGGCAAGAGTACTGGAATGGATTGCCATTGCCTTCTTGTGGGGGGCACTCTGCAGAAAGAGAGAGACAGTGGAACTTCCCTCAGCAAAGCCAAGGGGTCCTGAGGAGAGGTGAGCCTGCTGTCCGCCAACCCAGCCGATCGGCAAGTGAGAGACAATCAGACGCAACAAGGGTTCTGTCTGAGCAGTTCCACTTTATTGCTGCAAACTCCCAGCTTATATAGGCAAGCAGGGGGTTTTAGTTGCACCAATCACGTTAAAGGTCAAATCCTCCTGTGCCTTCATTATAACAGGAGTCTATGGAGATCACGCGCTGTTTACCTGCACAGAAATCAAGAGAGCCAATCAAGAAACTTTGAAAAACAACATAGACCACGCCCCCATCTCTTCCGCTAGGCGCCATCTTAGGTTTTTAACCGCAAAGCTAGTCCTTTTTTTTTTAAGGTTTCCCATTTAGGGCCCCACACCTTCTCGGCATGAAATGCACTAATTCAAGATGAGATAGATCAGTGCCCTTGTAGGAATGCCATACTCCCAGTGGAGCTTGACAGAAGTCTCCTGACATTGTATGTCGCTGTGGTCTGAAAAGAGAAAGAGAGAGAAAATAACAGTGGAAAAGCACTGACTCAGAGTGGGACAAATGTCTTGACGTTTCCTCCTCACGCATTGGGCAGACTCAGCAGAGGCACCTGGTAGAGGGCTCAGCTGAAGACAACCTCTAAAGAGGCCAATTAAGGAAGGCACCTGGGCTAGGAACGTCACGATGGGGGAAGGGCAAGGCCAATAGGGTGACCTGAGACTCTGGTCTTAACTCTGGGGGCTGCCTTGAACTGGATGCATCCAAGCCTTGTGTGGGGAGGACCTCTTTCCTGAGAAGTCTCCCAGCTAAGGCTTTTACTCTTGCCAGTCGTCAGGCCTGAAACCGTGGGCACAGAGTCGCTCTTGGAGCCAGACTTGTCAGAGGTAAGAGGGCTGCCGCGTTCCTAGCACTAAACAACACAGGGTTTAAAACTACCCATGGATAGTCCCACACTCAGCTACCGGCTCTCAACTTTAAAGGAATATTTTGAGGCAATAGAGTATGTGTTTTTCCCCTTTCATTTATTTAGAAGATGGATGGGGAAAGAAAGATGGGAAAAGTTTTGTGGCTTTTCTTTCCCTCTAAAAATTTAAACCCTGAATTAGGAAGAGGATTTAAAACTGACATGACGAGGGGAAAAAGATACTTGTGTAAGAGGAAATTAGTCTGTCAGTGGAAAACTAGAAGGGAGAGCACTTGGAAATATGGGGGTGCTAGAACAGAGAGACAGCAAAGCCCAAGAGCAGGGTGGTGGCCTGGAACATCTCAGCAGAGAGGACCCAAGGCAGCATGACCATTGTTTTCTAGCACAGAAGATGAAGGCAGTTAATAAAGTCTGCTGATGACCGAGGACCTTATCTCCTCAGTCTCCTCCCAAGTCAAGAGCTTGTCACTACAGATGGCTCCAGGCCCCTGGCATACCCCTTGTGTAGGGATGAAAACTGAAGTTATGTGCTTAGCCATCTGAGCAGAATGGATTTGGAGTAGGTAGTTAAGCTGGGTTGGAGAAAATGAAGTTCTAATGTAAGCTGAGTTCCACATATGCTGCTGTGAGACTGGCAAGGATTAGTTTAATAACAAGCACTTGGTTTTAGTGGGCATTTACTGAGTGCCTAATATTTTAATTATTTAAATAAAATATTACATCTCATGGTCTTGAAAATCCTTTGAGATAGATACTGTTAGTACCTACTTTTTACTGCTGAAGACATTGAATCTTGTGTATGTTCAGTAATATTCTCATACTTTAGAAAGTTAATCGCTGACTGAAGATTTGACTGTAAGAATTTACCTAGAGATTTTGCTGTTTACATTCACAATGGTGTGAAGAAATTAGGTAAAAAATGGGACTAGCCTTTACCACCCTCCTCCCCCCTAAAAAATTACTTTCTCTTGGATAAAATATTGGGCTTCTCTGATAGTTCAGCTGGTAAAGAACCCATCTCCAATGCAGGAGACCCCAGTTCAATCCCTGAGTCGGGAAGATCCCCTGGAGAAGGGATAGGCTACCCATCTCTTAAAATATTAGAAACAAATTTTTAAAACATGTTCTTTGTTGTCTTAGATCTCTCCTTAGAGGTTTGTCTTGGCCTAGAGATAAAAGTTGTGCTGAGCCTTGCAGTTGAAGTCAGATAACCTGGCTGAGGAAGGATTGATTTATGTGGCAGGCTTGGGTTACAGATCACTTCTGTCTTGCTCTCACTTATCAATGTATCTCCACTACAAACACAGTACCTAGAATGGCTGGAGGGAGAAGAAAAGGTAGTGAATAGATACTTAATGCTAGTTGAATAAATAAACTAATCTAGACAACCCCCTTTTCTCTAAAGGTCTAAGTTTACTTGTTTAAAAATTAATGTTTCTTTTTGGCTGTGCTGGGTCTTCCTTTTTGTGTGTTGGTTTTCTCTAGTTATGGAGAGTGGGGGATATGCTTGTTGGGGTGCATAGGCTTCTCACTGCAATTGCCTCTCTCATTGTGGAGCTCAGCCTCAAGGGCACAGAGGTTCCGTAGTTGTGGTGCTCTGACTTAGTTGTGAGACCTTCTTGGATCAGGGATCAAACCCATGTTCTTTGCATGGGCAGATGAATATTTAACTACTGAATCGTCAGGGAAGTCCAAGGCCTCAGTTTTCTTATCTGTAAAATGGAAAGTAAAAATTTCTATAATCCAAGTGTTTTTTTTTAAGATGAGATGATATAAAATGGTTTCATAAAGTATAAATATCTATAAAAATATCAGACTTTGTTTTTGTAACCATTTTATAGGGTCAAATTCTATAGAAATAGGAAATTGAACTTTAAATCTTGTGTAATCTAGCACTTGCCGAAATCTCTGTGAAAACATCTGGTGTCTGAAAAGGAGTCTAAGGAGCAGGTCAGATATGCCATCTTCTTTAGTGAGTAGTTTATTGAAATGCATTCCTTCGATTAATTTAGAACACGATAATTAAAATATCTGGGTTATATTATTTTAGTTGTTTATACAAAGGCCTTTTTATATTATCATTTAGTTTCACATCCTGGACTTTATTTTCTGAGGCTTATTATAAGACATGGCTTTTGAAGAATGATTCTATATCTTTTATAAAATCAAATCTGAAGATACTGTTCATTATGATAACCTTACTTTGGGAAGCACAGTATGAGTGCTGCCAAGATTTTAGTGTGAAGAATGTGCTTGCTGTCAAAATGCACTTTGATGTTCCTATTTGTCTAGCAATGAAATTTATATTTATTGTATTTTCCTTACTGCCTTGTTTGACAGGAAAAATAGAAGCTAAATCCAGAGCTTAGTTGCAGTAAGTAGTTTATCCCATGTCCCTGGTTTAGTTTTGTACTGTCTTGTTCATGCACAAAATTTCTAGTATATCTTAGGCACTTGCTGATAAATGACAAAAAAAAAAATCACCATGACTAATTATAGTTTTTATTTCTGCTTATTTTGCATATAACCTTCACAATCTTTAAGTTGATAATACAAAAAAAAAAATATTCAACTCAATGTCTAGCAGACAGTATACTTCAGAACAAAAGCTTCAGTATTCCCCTCCCTGTCTGGTTCTCACAGATTTCAGGTCTTAAGTTTTGCTATTGTGCTTCATTTCTTACCACTTAATTAGTTTAGGAGAAGGATTGTAATGACCTATTTGTCATATGATATTGGGAAAAGATAATTTCATAAATTACAATGCTCTAAATCAACAGTGAGCTTAAATACTAGGAGCAATATAAATAATGCATTATATTAGAGTCCTAGTTAATTTCCGTAAACACAGAAAATAGTATATGTAAAGTTTGTAAAGTATTATTTTGAGAAGAGAGGAATTTAAAAACTATGATGCTGCATTTGAATGTGTTTTAAGGCTAGACAATGCTATAAATATGCTCACCATGACTATAGTTATGCCATAGAAACAGTTGCTAGAAAGCACAAAGCCCAACTAGTTGAAGTGAATGTGAAGATACCTTTTGCTAGGTGAGGAAGGGGGTACAGGTTAGAGGACATGTTAAGATGGCCATTTATACTTGGTTGATGTTCTGTTTCATTTTAATTAATCATTTAGCAAGCAAAGAGTAAAGAGATCAACATCAAAGTATGGGCCAGTTCTGCTGCTTGCCCTATAAATTCTGATTGCACACTTCAAGTTCAGTGGTCAGTGGGATTCTTATTTGTCACTCACTAAGTTGTGCCCAACTCTTTGAGATCCCATGGACTGCAGCGCACCAAGCTTCCCTGTCCTTCACTATTTCCCAGAGTTTGCTCAAACGCATGTCCATTGAATTGATGATGCTATATAACAATTTCATCATCTGCTGCCCGCTTTTTTTCCCTCTTGCCCTCAATTTTTCCCAGCATCAGGGTCTTTACATTGGGCTTTGATCAGCTAGCCTAAGTACTGGAGCTTCAGCATCAGTCCTTCCAATAAATATTCAGGGTTGATTTCCCTTCTGATTGACTGCTTTGATCACCTTGCTGTCCAACAGACTCTCAAATGTCTTCTCCAGCACCATGATTCAAAAGCATCAGTTCTTCAGTGATCAGCCTTCTTTATGGTCTACCTCTCACATCCATACACGACTACTGGAAAAACCATAATTTTGACTGTGTGGACATTTCTTTGCAAAGTGATGTCTTTTCTTCTTTATATGCTGTCTAGGTTTGTTAGCTTTCCTTCCGCAGAACCAGTCTTTTAATTTCATCCCTAGAGTCATTGCCTGCAGTGATTTTGGAGCCCAAGAAAATAAAATAAACTTTCTCTATTTTCTTTCACTGTTTCCACTTTCCTCCATTTTATTTGCAGGAAGTAATGGGACCAGATGCCATGATCTTAGTTTTTAAAACGCTGAGTTTTAAGCCAGCTTTTTCACTCTCTTCTTTCACTCTCATCAGGAGGCTTTTTAGTTCCTCTTCATTTTCTGCCATCAGAATGGTATCATCTGCATACCTGAGGTTGTTGATATTTCTCCCAGTAATCTTGATTCCAGCTTGTCAATCATTTAGCCTGACATTTCACATGATGTACTCTGCATAAAAGTTGTTACATAGAAGCAGGTGACAATATACAGCCTTGTTTTACTTCTTTTCAAATTTTGAACCATAGTAAGGAATCTATCATGTTAAAGCATACCGTAAGAGTAGGATTAAAAAAATTAGTCTGTAGACAGGTCCAGATCATAATTAAAGGTCTCCTCTGTTACTAGTAAGGTCATTCTACCATTCTTGCTTTGACAGTGTTATCTAGATCTGTGTTCTGTTTCTTAATGCTATCATCTGGCTTAAGGCAGACTGGTCTAGAATCTACTGCAAATAAAAGAATGAAAAACGGGGGGAAAAAAAAGGCAAAAAAACTATAGGATAGTGATGTAAATACACTGCTACCTAGATATTTATTTTCTGGAGTTTCTTCACCTAGAAGAGAAACAAAGCTTATTTGAGCAAGGCAGTCTATTGGTGGTAGTTGTTTAGTCATTAAGAGTTTATCCAACTGTTTTGTGACCCCATGGATTGTAGCCCTTCAGGCTCCTCTGTCTATGGGACTTCCCAAGTAAGAATATTGGAGTAGGTTGCTATTTCCTTCTCCAAGGGATCTTCCCTACCCAGGGACTGAACCCGAGTCTCCTGTATTGCAGGTTTATTCTTGTTGGAGATGGACAGGGAGGCCTGGCATGCTGCAGTTCATGGGGTTGCAAAGAGCTGGACATGACTGAGCAACTGAACTGAACTGAACTGAGCTGAGCTACTGGGGAAGCATGCACTCTATTGGTGCAGATTAATAATTTTTTCCAAGTGAAAAAAATAAAAGTCACTGAAAATATTACTTGCAACTAAAGAGTATTGTAGATTACATTGAAATGGCTTATGTGTGCATGCTCAGTCATGTCCAACTCTTTGTGACCCCATGGGTAGTCTCTCCAGACTCTTCTGTTAATGGAATTTTTCAGGCAAGAATACTGGAGTGAGTTGCCATTTCCCTTTCCATTAAATGGCTTAGAATTGAATAATAGTGGTGAGAGTGGACAGCTTTGTCTTGTTCCTGGTCTTAGAGGAAATGCTTTCAGTTTTTCACCATTAAAAATAATGCTTGCTGTAGGTTTGCCATATATGACCTTTATTATGTTGAGGTAGGCTCCCTCTATGCCCACTTTCTGAAGAGCTTTTTTTTAAAATTACAAATGGGTGTTAAATTTTGTCAGAAGCTTTTTCTACATCTGTTGAGATGATTGTATGGTTTTTATTCTTCAGTTTTTATTATGATATATCACATTGATTTGTATACATTGAAGGATCCTTGCATCCTGGGATAAATCCCACTTAATCATTGAGTGTGATCCTGTAATATGTTGTTGGATTTTATTTGCTAGTGTCTTGCTAAGAATTTTTGTGTCTATGCTCAGTGAAACCAGCCTGTAATGTTTTAATTACAAAAATGGACCACATAGGATGTGATTTTGATTCTTTTCTCTGAGAGATTTACTGTCAGACTTCAGACAATTTCTTGACATTATTTAAAGATTATCTGGTGCTTGGAACCATAAGCAATTACAATTAAAAAAATACTGGTAGATATTATTGTATGATTCACATCATGCTTTATAATAATTTATTTTATTTATTAACTAAATCTAAGACTTAGAGGTCTATGGAACATTACCTGCCAGAAGTTGAACTGAGCTGAGCTACTGGGGAAGCATGCACTCTATTGGTGCAGATTAATAATTTTTTCCAAGTGAAAAAAATAAAAGTCACTGAAAATATTACTTGCAACTAAAGAGTATTGTAGATTACATTGAAATGGCTTATGTGTGCATGCTCAGTCATGTCCAACTCTTTGTGACCCCATGGGTAGTCTCTCCAGACTCTTCTGTTAATGGAATTTTTCAGGCAAGAATACTGGAGTGAGTTGCCATTTCCCTTTCCATTAAATGGCTTAGAATTGAATAATAGTGGTGAGAGTGGACAGCTTTGTCTTGTTCCTGGTCTTAGAGGAAATGCTTTCAGTTTTTCACCATTAAAAATAATGCTTGCTGTAGGTTTGCCATATATGACCTTTATTATGTTGAGGTAGGCTCCCTCTATGCCCACTTTCTGAAGAGCTTTTTTTAAAAATCACAAATGGGTGTTAAATTTTGTCAGAAGCTTTTTCTACATCTGTTGAGATGATTGTATGGTTTTTATTCTTCAGTTTTTATTATGATATATCACATTGATTTGTATACATTGAAGGATCCTTGCATCCTGGGATAAATCCCACTTAATCATTGAGTGTGATCCTGTAATATGTTGTTGGATTTTATTTGCTAGTGTCTTGCTAAGAATTTTTGTGTCTATGCTCAGTGAAACCAGCCTGTAATGTTTTAATTACAAAAATGGACCACATAGGATGTGATTTTGATTCTTTTCTCTGAGAGATTTACTGTCAGACTTCAGACAATTTCTTGACATTATTTAAAGATTATCTGGTGCTTGGAACCATAAGCAATTACAATTAAAAAAATACTGGTAGATATTATTGTATGATTCACATCATGCTTTATAATAATTTATTTTATTTATTAACTAAATCTAAGACTTAGAGGTCTATGGAACATTACCTGCCAGAAGAAAACAGTCAAGTGAACAGTGATATGATTTTTTTTTAAGTTAGTTAATTATAGAGTCATCATTTTCCAGTACTTTTCTACTACAAAAAGCTAATATGGTTTTAAATCACAGAACTCTGTTAAATGTAATTTTTACATTGTTGAGTTCTATTACAACTTTCTGAGTTAGCTAGTTTTTAT
Organism: Madoqua kirkii; assembly: GCA_006408675.1. Taxonomy (NCBI): domain Eukaryota; kingdom Metazoa; phylum Chordata; class Mammalia; order Artiodactyla; family Bovidae; genus Madoqua; species Madoqua kirkii. The sequence continues at coordinate 2,029 of SJYC01079267.1, read as the reverse complement.
AATGGCTATTGTTTAAAATTGATAGGATTCTATAAAGCGCATTTGATTTCTGATGTTCTAGAAATAATACAGGTGTTATGATCAGATTTAGCAGTAGAACAATGAAAATGATATCATTTAAAAATATGTACTTAACAATTTTTTTTTCCTTGTTCTGAACTTCCTCTTGTTTCTTTGATCTTTTTAAGGTGGTTTGAGATTTTGAAAAGACATTTTTTTTTTTTTTGGTGGTTGAGATGAAAAAACAAAACAAAACAAAACAAAACATAGAGGAGAGTAAAACAAGTTAAAGAATAATTAGTTCTTTGTGGGAAGAAACAAGATATAACTTGTTGGTTTGCAGCTGTATGCAGCACCGTTGTCTTTTCTGCTTGTCCATCACACAAAAAAGCAAGCAGCTATCTGCTCAATCAGTTATCTATCGTGGCATTTCAGACTAGCCCCAAACAGAAAACAGCCACCATTTTGTTTGTTCACAATCCTCTGGGTCAGCTTCTAGGCAATTCCACTGCTCTGGTTTAGCATAGTTGATCTCTGTGTTGACTTGACTAAGGCTGAGGTATACAGGATGGTTTGATTTTCATTTTGGCATTTGGCAGTCTAAGGAGCTTATACTGGTATGACTTGTTTCTGTTTCACGTGATTCTTTATGATTCAATATGCTAACCAGCGCTTTTTCACAGGGTGATTAAAACACTTCTAAGAGCAAGATGGAACAAGCTGCAGTGTAAAAACAGTTTTAAAGATTCTGCTTACATCCTGCTAGCTAATATCTAATTAGTTAAAGTAAGCCGCATGACCAAATGCTGATGCAACAGGTAGAGAAATAGAGTTAACTACTTGAAAGTAAAGCCACAATACAAAGATGGATGCACAGAGGAATTCGAGGCCTTTTTTTTTTTTTTTTTTTTTGCAGTCTACCAACATATGGTTTTACACAATAGCACACACATTCTGTAGAATTAATTATGCATTTTTTAATAACAAACAATAATATTTTATTTTTGAGGTTAATCGCTGAGATCTGAATATAGTGTATTATACAGGACATTTGTTTGTACTTATAGACATTCTCATGGAATTTCCCCCTATTTTACTCTATATTGTGTAAGAGAAAGCATAAGAATAAAATAATGTTATGAATAAAGTTAGATAAATATGAGGGCCTTTGCGTCAGTTGAAATTGAGATGCTCAGCAGTAAATTTTGATTGCATAAGAAGGAAACAACTATAATGTGGTATCATAGGAAGAAAAGGCACAGAAGTTGAATGAAGTTAACTGCTTGTCTGACCAAATTGGAGCCTCATCACTTAAAAATAATAAATGAAAATTGATACAAAGAAGCCATATTTTGTCAAAAAATATACCAGCAGCCGTGAAATACCTAAATTAACTGTGAATGAAGTATATAGAATTTTAGTATGTAGTGGAAAAAAAACCTATGTAGCATAGCACATAAAAATAAATAAATGTGCTGACTATGTTTGATGAAGAGGAAAAGGGAAATTGAAATTTCTACCACTTTGATGTAAATCATAGTGCCCAAAATGATTGTGACATTCAGAATCATAATTTGCTTTGTAGCTCTCTTCATGCTGTTCTTTTACATTACAGCTACCGGATGGTTATTATTATTTACTGTTTAAGGCAGAAAATGTACATGGTGGACCAATCCCAGAAAAATAACAGGTTGCTGCCCCAGGGAGTTTGCAGTTAAGAGACATGGGCAGGTATAATGTAGAACAAACAAAGCAAGAATACTGAGTGTTCCCTGTAGCTTAAATACTTAATGAGGCAGGGAAACATTTTGGAAATTAGTTAAATAAAAGAGAGAATTTTGGAAAAAAATATGTAAGGGATTTTTATTAATCCCTTCACATTTCTATTATTTATAGAGAGTGCTACATAGAGTGCTGGGGTGTCATGTTACTTAGGCTAAAACATCTGTGTATCTAGGAATATCAAAATCAGCATTGGGAGAAAAGAATGAGCAAAAGATAAATGAAAAATTTATGGATTTTATGAATA
>SJYC01079265.1:0-18550 GCA_006408675.1 Madoqua kirkii | reverse complement strand
TGCATTCAGATGCTTATATCTTTTCTTTCCTCCTTTGCTTTTTGCCTCTCTTCTTTTCACAGCTATTTGTAAGGCCTCCCCAGACAGCCATTTTGCTTTTTTGCATTTCTTTTCCATGGTCTTGATCCCTGTCTCCCATACAACGTCACAATCTCATTCCATAGTTCATCAGGCACTCTATCTATCAGATCTAGGTCCTTAAATCTATTTCTCACTTCCACTGTACAATCATAAGGGATTTGATTTAGGTCATACCTGAATGGTCTATCGATTTTCCCTACTTTCTTCAATTTCTGTTTGAATTTGGAAATAAGGAGTTCATGATCTGAACCACAGTCAGCTCCTGGTCTTGTTTTTGTTGACTATATAGAGCTTCTCCATCTTTGGCTGCATAGAAGATAATCAATCTGATTTAGGTGTTGACCATCTGGTGATGTCCATGTGTAGAGTCTTTTCTTGTGTTGTTGGAAGAGGCTGTTTGCTATGACCAGGGCATTTTCCTGGCAAAACTCTATTAGTCTTTGCCCTGCTTCATTCTGCATTCCAAGGCCAAATTTGCCTGTTACTCCAGGTGTTTCTTGACTTCCTACTTTAGCATTCCAGTCCCCTATAATAAAAAGAACCTCTTTTGGGGGTGTTAGTTCTAAAAGGTCTTGTAGGTCTTCATAAAACCATTCAACTTCGGCTTCTTCAGCATTACTGGTTGGCTCCAAAATCACTGCAGAAGGTGACTGCAACCATGAAATTAAAAGACTCTTACTCCTTGGAAGAAAAGTTATGACCAACCTAGATAGCATATTCAAAAGCAGAGACATTACTTTGCTGACTAAGGTTTATCTAGTCAAGGCTATGGATTTTCCTGTGGTCTTGTATGGATGTGAGAGTTGGACTGTGAAGAAGGCTGAGCACCAAAGAATTGATGCTTTTGAACTGTGGTGTTGGAGAAGACTCTTGAGAATCCCTTGGACTGCAAGGAGATCCAACCAGTCCATTCTGAAGGAGATCAACCCTGGGATTTCTTTGAAGGAATGATGCTAAAACTGAAACTTCAGTACTTTGGACACCTCCTGCAAAGATTTGACTCATTGGAAAAGACTCTGATGCTGGGAGAGATTGGGGGCAGTAGTAGAAGGGGACAACTGAGGATGAGATGACTGGATAGCATCATAGGCTTGATGGATGTGAGTCTGAGTGAACTCCAAGAGATGGTGATGAACAGGGAGGCCTGGCGTGCTGCGATTCATGGGGTCGCAAAGAGTCGGACACGACTGAGTGACTGAAATGAACTGAAACGAAACATACAATTCTGGTTGTTGCTCTAGTTAGGGTTTAAATTCTTATAAATGAGAATTGTGAATAAAATGTACTAGTGGAGGTTGTATACACTGTCCATTCTATTTTCAGACTCATTTATCTAGTCCAAAATATTAGGAGGAAAAGGGGAATTATCCAAAGGTATAAACACATGGAACTGTTTCCTACTTTGAAGAAATAGTTATAAGTAACAAGCTCTATAATAATTTGACTTCCAATTTAAGTAGATTACTAAGTGTTAATGACTAACCTCAGGCACCACTTCATGACTAACCTCAGTCACTACTACGTGTTTAAAGATAAAAACATATCCCATTTAAATGAAACAATATGTCAAGTAAAACCCTTTAGTACTATGAAATGTTGAAAACACAGTAAATATTAGATATAGATGAGTTACAATTCCAGTCATTGCCTAAGCCCAATTCTTTTTCTTTAAATGCTAATCTTATTCATTGTTCAAAAGCAGTTCCCCAGTGATAGACAAGGCATTCTATTTTTATTTCAGTTGTACCTCACATAGCTTATCTATTAATATGGCAGAGGAAGGGGTGGTGGGGGGACAGAGGGAAAGCACAGGGATGGAGGATGAAGGATGGAGGAGATCTCTCGTGATTCTTAGTTATAAGGATACCAGCTCTTGTGAATTCTTTCAACTTTAATTACTTGTGTAAAGACCCTGATTTCAAAAATAGTCATATTGGGAGTTAGAGGCATAAACATAGGAATTTGTAGGGCCAGGGGAGGATATAATCAGTCCATAATAGATTGTTTAAATAATATTTTAACATTAATTTTAATTTTAAAACAGTTATGGATATATAGAACATTGCAAAGATAAGTATAGAATATTGTACTACGCCCCTCACTCAGTTTGCCCTATATTTAACATTTTACATTAACGTGATAAATTCATTACAATTAATGAATCAGCTTCCATCCATTATTGTTCTCTAAAGCCTATAATTTACTCAGAGTTCTTTACTTTCTCCTTATTGTTTGTCTTCCTTCTGTCTCTATCTCTTTTAGCTTCTTCATTTCCTTTCACCTTTTCTTTTTTTGAAGTCCCATTGTCCCATTCAGGATATCATATTACTTTCAGTAGTCATTTATCATGAGGCTCCTATTGACTGAGACACTTTATCAGACTTTCCTTGTTTTGGATGGCCTTTACGCTTTTGAGAAGTATGAATCTAGGTATTTTGTAGGATCAACTGAAAATTTTCTGATAGTTAGCTCATGATTGGTCTGGGTTATGTGTTTCTGGGGAGGAAGACCACAGAGATAAAGTGCTGTTTTCATCACATATCAAGCATACATACTATCATAGTGACATCATTGTTGGTGTTAGCCTTGATTACCTGGCTATGGTAGAGCTTGTCAGATTTCTCCTTATTCCTTTGCCCCTACCTTTTCATATTTTATTCTCTGAGAGAAAGTAGCATCTACTCAAACAATGCCAACAACTCATCTGTTTGCATCTCTGTAGTTTTGGTGTTTACAGAATTAATACAGTTGCATAATTGAATATGTAAACTTTTCAGATAGGCTTTTTCTGCTTAGTAAGATGATGACTGCAGCCATGAAATTAAAAGACGCTTGCTCCTTGGAAGAAAAGCTATGACAAACCTAGTGAAGTGAAAGTGAAGTCACTCAGTCGTGTCCAATTCTTTGTGACCCTGGTCTGTAGCTTACCAGGCTTTTCCATCCATGAGATCTTCCAGGCAAGAGTACTGCAGTGGTTGCCATTTCCTTCTCTGGGAATTTTCCAACCCAGGGACTGAACCCGGGTGTCCCCCATTACAGGCAGATGCTTTACCCTCTGAGCCACCAGGGAAGCCCATGACAAACCTAGATAGCACACTAAAAAGCAGAGACATAACTATGCCAACAAAGGTCTGCCTAGTTAAAACTGGTTTTTCCAGTAGTCTTGTATAGGTGTGAGAGTTGCACCATAGAGAAAGCTGACCACCGAAGAACTGAAGAACAACTGTGGTGTTGGAGAAGGCTTTTGAAAGTCCCTTGGCCTGCAAGGAGAACAAACAAGTCAATCCTAAAGGAAATCAATCCTGAATAATCATTGGAAGGACTGAGGCTGAGGCTGAAGCTGAAGCTAAAGCTCCAATACTTTGGCCACCTGATGCAAGAAGCTGACTCATTAGAAAAGACCCTGATGCTGGGAAAGATTGAGGCAAGAGGAGAAGGGGATGGCAGAGAACAAGATAGTTGGATGGCATCAGCAGCTCAAGGGACATGAGTTTGAGCAAGCTCCAGGAAAGTGTGAATGATAGGGAAACCTGGAGTGCTGCAGTCCGTGGGTTTACAAAGAGTCGGACATGACTGAGCGACTGAATAACAACAATATGTATTTACATGCCATTTATATGTTTTAGCATCTTGAGAACTCATTTCATTTTGTTGCTGAATAATACTCTGTTGTACAGTTACATGTTTTATTTCTGATACTGAAATTTCTTTCTCTTCTCTCTCTTTCTCTGGTTAGCCAGGCAATAGATTTATCAATATATTTGTCAAATAATTAGCATTCAGTTTTTTCTTTGGTTTTCAATTTCATTAATTTTGCCAATTTTTTTCACTTACTTTAGGCTAAATTTCTCTGCATTTTTTAGTTTTATAAGATGGAATCTTAGGTTACTGATTTAGGTCTTTCTTATTTTCTAATACATGCATTTAACGCTATATTTTTCCTCCAAGCACTGTCTGTGCTGTATTCCACAAATTTTGATAGGTTGTATTTTTCTTGTAATTTAGTTTAAAACATCTTCTGAATTTTCCTTGAGACTACTTATTTGATTCAGGTTTACTTATTTATTATTTGATGTGCAAGTATTCAGGTATGTTCCAAGTATCATTTTATTATTGATGTTTTATTTTTTTCAGATTTTATTTTACTTTACAATACTGTATTGGTTTTGTCATACATCAACATGAATCCACCACGGGTATACATATGTTCCCAATTTAATCCCATTATGATCTGACAGCACACCTTGTATAATTTTTGTTTTTAATATGTATTCAGTTAGCTTTTTATGGTCCAGAGTATTTGTCTGTCTTGGTGAATGTAGCTGTTTGCTCAAAGTGACTCATGTTGTATTAAGTGATCAAAATTGAAGTGACTAGGCCTACAGCATATATTTTTATGTTAATCTGGCTAGTAATTGGCTGTGTTTAAAGTTTCCTCCAAGGATAGGTACCACAGGCTACATATTAGGTTGATGCAAAAATAATTGTGATATTGTATTGTTGGATTTTGCCATTATATGTTGGAATATATTCTTAATATATTCTTAAATAAATGAGTTATACATCACTTTAATCTGAATTTCTTGCTTTATTTTTTTTGCTAAAGATTTATTATCTGCTATTTATTTTATATTTATTTTAGAATATACAGATGATGTTAGACATAAAGCGAATTTGAGCAATTTTTAAAAATTTGAGCTCAAAATGGGTTGTAAAGCAGCAGAAATAACTCATAACTTCAAGAAGGCATTTGGTCCAGGAACTGCTAATGAAGTACAGTGTAGTGGTGGGTCAAGAAGTTTTGTAAAGGAGACAAGAGACTTGAAGATGAGGAGCACAGTGGCTGGCCATTAGAAATTGACAACGACCAATTTGAGAGCAGTCATCAAAGATGATCCTCTTACAGCTACACAAGAAGCTGCCAGGTAACTCAACATCAACCATTCTATGGTCATGCAGCATTTGAAGCACATTGAAAAGGTGAAAAAGTTCAAGTGGGTGCCTCATGAGCTGACTGGAAATTCAAAAAAGTCATGTCTGATTCTTTGTGACCCCATGGACTTCACTACTCCAGGCTTCCCTGTCCATCACCAAATTCTGGAGCTTGCTCAGTCTCATGTCCATCGAATCGGTGATGCCATGTAACCATCTTGTCCTCTGTGTTCTCTTCTCCTCCTGCCTCAATCTCTCCCAGCATCAGGGTCTTTTCTACTGAGTCAGCTACTCACATCAAGTGGCCAAATTACTGGAGTTTCAGCTTTAGCATCAGTTCTTCCAATGGACATTCAAGTTTGATTTCCTTTAGGATTAACTAGTTTGATCTCCTTGCAGTCCAAGGGACTCTCGAGCATCTTCTCCAACACCAGTTAAAAAACATTAATTCTCCATCACTCAGCTTTCTTTATGGCCCAATTCTCATATCCATACATGACTGCTGGAAAAAACCACAGCTTTGCCTAGATGACCTTTGTTGGTAAAGTAATGTCTCTGCTTTGTCAGTAAAATAATGTTTCCCAATGCCAAACTTGCATCAAAAAAAAAAAAAAAGTGATGATTACTGTTTGGTCTACTGCTGGTTTGATCCACTATAACTTTCTGAATACTGATGAAAGCATAATGTCTGAGAAGGATGCTCAGCAAATCAATGAGATGCACCAAAAATGCAACACCTGCAGCTGGCATTTGTCAACAGAAAGGGTCCAATTCTTCTGCAGTACAATGCCTGACCACACATTGCACAACCAATGCTTCAAAAGTTGAATGAATCAGGCTATGAAATTTTGCCTTATTCACTGTATTCACCTTGCCTTTCACCAGATGACGACCACTTCTTCAAGCATCTTGATGACTTTTTGCTGGGAAAATGCTTCCTCAACCATCAGTAGGCAGAAAATACTTTCCAAGAGTTCATCAAATCCTGAAGCATGATTTTAATGCTTAAGGATAAACATACTTACTTATCTTTGGCAAAAATGTGTTTATTATAATGGTTTCTGTTTTGATTAATAAAGTTATGTTTGAGCCTGCTTATAATGATTTAGAATTCATGGTCTGAAACCTAACTTAGTTTTGCCCAAACCTAATGTATCTTGTTTTGGTTTCTGCTCTTGACTTTAAACTCTCTTAAGTATTACTCTTCAGAAAGGGGCTACATTGATCAGTGGCAATTTTCTTTTAATATAATGTAACCTTGTTGGTGTGGTGGTGTGGAGGTGAGGAGGGAAATGTCTGTCACCTTCTGACTAAACTGCAGTCCTTTCTTGGGCCTGTGTCTCTAGGCTGGTGCTCTCACAAGTGTTTTCCAGTGTATAGCATCAGCCCCACCTTAGTTGAGAAAGGAAAGCTTTGGGGAATGAGAAGAGTTCTCTCCTGTAACTGGGATGCATGTGTGTGTATGCTAAGTCACTTCAGTCATGTCCAACTCTTTTCAATCCTATATGGACTGTCGCCCACTGGGCTCCTCTGTCCATGGAATTCTCCAGGCAAGAATACTGGAGTGGATTGCCATGCCATCCACCAGGTGATCCTCTGGACCCAGAGATCAAATCCCTGTTTCTTATGTCTCCTGCATTGTCAGGTGGATTCTTTACCATTAGTACCACTTGGGAAACCCATAGCTAGAATAAGACTCTGGCAAAGTCTTTCCTCTGGAAAGTAGCTATTTGTTATAGAGAATTATCTTAGCATATTTCCCAAGCACTCTTTACCTCCTCCTGCCAGAACCACAATAAGAGCTTGCTTGATTCTTCACTAGGAGATCCTAGTACAGAACGCAGTACAGATTTTATCCTTTTAGAGAGGATAAAATCTATGAAACTGGGGATAACTCCCTAAGACTGCAGGTTCCAGAAATTTCTTACTCTCTTCATCATGTATGTGTTATTACCTATTTGTGGCTCTAGCAGCTTCTGTTCTAGATAATTGATCTAGGCACTGTGACTGTATTTTCTCTTCCGACTTTTGGGATGATAATTTGTCCTGAAACCACCATTCTCTGATAAGTTAAAAATGATTGATCTTTCATTTATTCAGATTTTTCTTATTTTAAGATTGGAAGCGACAACAGAAAATCTATTTTCATGCCAGACCTAAAATCTGCAGTCACATAATTTTCTTTTAAAGATTTAATTAGCAAAATGTTTACCTTTGTTGTTCAGTCATCATGTTTGACTTTGTGCAACCTCATGGACTGCAGCACATCAGGCTTCCCGGTCCTCCACTATTTCCTGGGGTTTGCTCATACTCATGTCATTGAGTTGATGATGCCTTCCAGTAATCTCATCCTCTGTCGCCCTCTTCTCCTGTTGTCTTCCATTTTCCCCAGGATTAGGGTCTTTTCCAATGAGTTAGCTGTACATCATTTGGCCAAAATATCAGAGCTTCAGTCCTTTCAATGAATATTCAGAGTTGATTTCATTTAGGATTGACTGATTTGGTTTTGCTATCAGTAGACTCTCAAGAGTCTTCACCAGCACCATAGTTCAAAAGCATAATTTCTGACTCTCATACTAAACATCTGTAGCTGTTTAGACAGTTCAACACAATGCTAATAATTTTATATATGTACTTAGAGCAAATAACCTTTAATTATTATTGTCAGTTAACATTGTACATGATCATTATAGGTAGCAACTTCTGAATTCATGTTAAAAGCTAAAGTTTTGTTCTTGAACGTTTGACTTTGCTGTTTAGCAGCTATCATAAACATTCAATGTACTAAACTGATTCCTATGATTCTCACGAACTTGGTATACATACCCTGTATAACATCTCCTCCTTGTGAAAGGTACTTGTGAAATATCACTCCTGTGATTGTTACATTATATGGCAAAGAGATTTTAAAGATGTAATTAGAATTCCTAATCAGTGACTTTGAGGTAATCAAAAGAGAGATTATTCTGGTTCACCCAGTTTAAACATGTGGGCCATTAAAAAGGAGGCTAAAAATATTTGAAGCAGGAGAAATTTTTCTTGCTGACCTTCAAGAAGCAAAATTCACATTTGAACTGCCTATTGAGGAGATTACATGGCATGAAATTGAAAGTGGTCTCCAAAACTGAGAGTGACCTCTTGTTAATATGCAGAAGGAAAATGGGGATTTCAGAACTATAGTTTTTGAAAACTAAAATCTGCCAACAACCAGTAAGATCAGAAGAGAATTTTGAATAATACAGGAAAACAAAATAATAACCAACATCTTGATTTCAGCCTGGTGAGACCTTGAACAGAGGTTCTAACTAGATCATACCCAGCTTTTTGAGCCATGGATAATACTATATGTTGTTTTGTACCTATATGTTTGTGGTAATTTGCTACATAGCAATAGAAAGCAAATACAAAAGATGAAAAAAGCACAATGTAAAAATTGTTAGATATTTTGCTAACATTAGCCGTGATAGAAGCATGTTCATGATTTTAGAATAAATGAAGTCCCATGTTTATTCCTATAATTACAATAACTTACACAAAAATGTATTGACTTACTTTATCTAAAGATAACGTTCATAATATCTTCTTTCATCTGGGCTGTTGTAACAAAATGCTATAGATCAAGGGACTTATAAAGAACAGAAATGTATTTCTCATGGTTCTAAGGGCTGGGAGTTCAAACTCAAGGTATCAGCATGGTCAGGTTCTAGTGAATGCCCTCTTTCAAGTTACAGAGTACCACTTCTCACTGTGCCCTCTATGGTGGAAGGGACAAGGTTGCTCTCTAGGGTCTCTTTTACAAGGTTGCTAGTCTCATTTATTTATGAGGGCTCTACCCTCCTGATTTAATCACTCTAATGTCCCTGCCTCTTAAGGCTATTATTTTAAGATTATGTTTCAACAGTTGAATATGATATAGCTGCTGATAAAAGTTGTCAGGATGATCAACTTGGAATATTTGCATATTTATGACTGCTTTTTGGACTTCACTGGTGGCTTAGATGGTAAAGCATCTGTCAGACATGACTCCACTTTCTTTTTCTTTCTTTCTATATGTACTAAAAAAAATAATTAGAAAAATAAGAAAAAAATAAGAAAAGTTGTACACTGAAAAGTCCAAAGAGCAACAGTGTAACAAAATAGTAACAGTTCAGTTCAGTCACACAGTCTGTCCAACTGTTTGTGACCCCATGAATCCCAGCACGTTAGGCCTCCCCTGTTAATCACCAACTCCTGGAGTTTATACAAATTCATGTCCATTGTGTCAGTGATGCCATCTAACCGTCTCATCCTCAGTCGTCCACTTCTCCTCCTGCCTTCGGTCGTTCCCAGCATCAGGGTCTTTCGAAATGAGTCAGCTCTTCCCATCAGGTGGCCAAAATATTAGAGTTTCAGCTTCAACATCAGTCCTTCCAATGAACACTCAGAAATGATCTCCTTTACGATGGACTGGTTGGATCTCCTTGCAGTTCAAGGGACTCTCAAGCATCTTCTCCAACATCACAGTTCAAAATCATTAGTTCTCTGGTGCTCAGCTTTCTTTATAGTCCAACTCTCATATCCATACATGACCCTCGGAAAAACCATAGCCTTGACTAAGTGGACCTTTGTTGGCAAAATAATGTCTCTGCTTTTTAACACACTGTCTACGTGGGTCATACTTTTCCTTCAAAGGAGTAAGCATCTTTTAATTTCATGGCTGCAGTCACCATCTGCAGTGATTTTGGAACCCCCCCAAAATAAAGTCTGACACTGTTTCCACTGTTTTCCCATCTATTTGCCATGAAGTGATGGGACCTGATGTCATGATCTTCATTTTCTGAATGTTGAGCTTTAAGCCAACTCTCTCACTCTCATCTTTCACCTTCATCAAGAAGCTTTTTAGTTCCTCTTCACTTTCTGGCATAAGGGTGGTGTCATCTGCATATGTGAGGTTATTGATATTTCTCATGACAATCTTGATTCCAGCTTGTGCTTCATCCACCCCAGCGTTTCTCATGATGTACTCTGCATAGAAGTTAAATAAGCAGGGTGACAATATACAGCTTTGATGTACTCCTTTTCCTATTTGGAACCAGTCTGTTGTTCCATGTTCAGTTCTGTTGCTTTCTGACCTGCATACAGGTTTCTTAAGAGGCATGTCAGGTGGTCTGCTATTTCCATCTCTTTCAGAATTTTCCACAGTTTATTGTCATCCACATAGTCAAAGGCTTTGTCATAGTCAATAAAGCAGATGTTTTTTTCTGGAACTCTTGCTTTTTCAATAATCCAGTGAATGTTGGCAATTTGGTCTCTGGTTTCTCTCCCTTTTCTAAAATCAACTTGAACATCTGGAAGTTTATGGTTCACATACTGCCGAGGCCTGGCTTGGAGAATTTTGAGCATTACTTTTACTAGCATGTGAGAGGAGTGCAACAGGATAATAGTACTATTATTTCACAATAATAGGAAGAGTGCTAACACCTATTTACCTTCTTGAATACTTGTAATGTCTATTATTAAGTACTTACAATGCTACTGGTATGGTTTAGAACACAATAATAAACATTAATTTATTTACTTGTCATAATGATCCTATGGAGTAGTTACTATTGATTTCTTGCTATAGTAGAGGAAGAAACTGAAGCAGGAAAAAATCAAGAAACATGGACAGAAGCTCCTCATTATGGGTTGCCTGAGATGGGTCATATTGGCCCCATTTTTCTCCTACATAATAGAGGGCCTAACAAGACCTGACGTGAGAGTTTTGTGTGTGGATTGGATTTCTTATCCTGGGCTTTCTGAAGATGTCCAACAAAATATGTGACAAACATAAGGGGCTCATTGAACAAGCCACACAAATTTCTGGTCATATATCTGTTCTCAACCTTTTTTCTACCTTAACCTTGGAATCAGGTCCATATAGAGCTGTCCAAAAGACAAAATAATCTTTATAGCTGTTGAACACTCTGTTGATCAGGCATCAAATAACATCATACAAATTATACAAATCATAGCTAGCATTATGATTAATAAAAATAACTGATAAAATTTCATATAAATATTAATAACTCAGATATGACACCACCCTTGTGGCAGAAAAGTGAAGAGGAACTAAAAAGCTTCTTGATAAAAGTAAAAGAGGAGAGTGAAAAAGTTGGCTTAAAGCTCAACATTCAGAAAATGAAGATCATGGAATCCAGTTCCATCACTCCATGGGAAATAGACGGGGAAACAGTGGAAACAGTGTCATACTTTATTTTTTTGGGGCTCCAAAATCACTGCAGATGGTGATTGCAGCCACGAAATTAAAAGACGCTAACTCATTGGGAGGAAAGTTATGACCAACCTAGATAGCATATTCAAAAGCAGAGACATCACTTTGCCAACTAAGTTCCGTCTAGTCAAGGCTATGGTTTTTCTAGTAGTCATGTATGGATGTGCGAGTTGGACTATGAAGAAGGCTGAGCACTGAAGAATTGATGCTTTTGAACTGTGGTGTTGGAGAAGACTCTTGAGAGTCCCTTGGACTGCAAGGAGATCCAACCAGTCCATTCTGAAGGAGATCAACCCTGGGATTTCTTTGGAAGGAATGATGCTAAAGTTGAAACTTCAGTACTTTGGCCACCTCATGCGAAGAGTTGACTTTTTGGAAAAGACTTTGATGCTGGGAGGGATTGGGGGCAGGAGAAGAAAGGGACGACTGAGGATGAGATGGCTGGATGGCATCACCAACTCGATGGACATGAGTCTGAGTGAACTCTGGGAGTTGGTGAGGGACAGAGAGGCCTGGCGTGCTTCGATTCATGGGGTCACAAAGAGTTGGACATGACTGAGAGACTGAACTGAGCTGAACTGACAGTGTTTATAGTTTATAAAATAGTTCCAGAATTCATCATCCATTATATAACTATTAAAACAAAGTTATTTAATATATTTTATTACTCTCCTAACTTTAAAGAGGAAGAAGCTAAGGTTTTCTTGGGCAGTCACATAGCCCAAACATGGTAGGTAAAACTAGGTCTTTTAACTCAAGACTCTTAGTAAAAGTCACCCCTCCCTCTTCTAAGACTTCTTGGCTTAAAATAACATGGTTGCTTCTACAGTTCAGCAGTTTGGACTGAATTTAGCTGGGTGGTTATTCTGATGATTAGGCCAGGCTTACTCAAGAGTCTGTTGTCAACTTATTATCAGCTCAGTGTCAACAGCTCTGAAGGTTGACGGTCTGTCAGCTGAAGTGTTGGGGAAAATTTAGCCATGGCCTTCTCATTTAACAAGTTTTCAAAGTCAGAAAGGAAAAACCTTAATGATCAATCACATTTCAGATCTTTGCTTAAGTTTCATTGCTGCTGCTTCATTGTTCAAAGAAAATGACAAGGGCAAATCTAGTGTCAGTATGTGAGGGAATGAAGATCATTAGTACACAGAGGTATATACAAATTTGAGATTATTATTACAGCAATCTACCAGAAAAGAAAAATCCCGTCCATTCCAGTACATCTGTTAAGTTTGTTGCTTTCTCAGGGATCATTGATTCAAAAATAAATGAAAGAACAAAACTTTTCAAAGATTACATAAAGATTGTGATATAATTCAGTAAATCTTCAAATCTTGACTAACAAATCTCAGTGATATTCTATGGCACATTGTTTCTGAGATTTACTTTTCAAAGGATTGGAATTTTTTATAAAAATGTTTAGAAAATATTTATTTCCCTGGCTTATTTCAGTTCCAAGGTTACATATCAGAATGTATGATGGTTAATTTTTTTGATCAGTGTAACTGGGCCATGGGATGCTATGACATTTGATCAAACAGTGTTCTGAGTGTGTTCTGTGAGGGTGTTTCTGTAGGAGATTTACACTTGAATCGGTAAACTAAAGAAAGCATATTTTCCTCCCTGATATGAGGGGGCTTCATTTAATCAATTGAACTGGACAGAACAAAAAGCCTAAGCAAAAGGAACTGATGAGCTGGGATACTGGTCTTTTTCTTGCCTTCAGAATCAATCTGAAAAAGTGTCTTTTTTGGAGCCTTAAGACTATTGATTTGGGGGCTAGAAATTGCACCATTGGCTTTTATAATACTCAGGCCTTTCAAATCAATTAGAACTGTATAGTCAGTGGGAGGGGAATGGACTGACAAAGGATGAGATGGTTGGATGGCATCACCAACTCAATGGACATGAGTTCGAGTAAATTCCAGGAGTTGGTGATGGACAGGGAGGCTTGGTGTGCTGCAGTCCATCACGTGGTGAAGAGTCAGACATGACTGAATGACTGAACTGAACTGATACAGTCAGCATTCTTAAGCTTCCCTTGTGGCTCAGATGGTAAAGAATCTGCCTGCAATGTGGGAGACTTGAATTTGGTCTGGGGGTTGGGAAGATCCTCTGGAGAAGAGAATGGCAACCCACTCCAATATTCTTGCCTGGAGAATTCCATAGACAGAGGAGCCTGGCTGGCTGCAGTCCATGGGGTCCCTAAGAGTCAGACATGACTGAGTGACTTTCACTCACATACCATCACTCACATACAATTTCCTGTGTCTCCAGCTTGTCAGTTCCAACTGAAGATCTTGGATCTCAGCCTCCATAATCATGTGAACCAATTCCTTGTAATAAGTTGGCCCATCCATCTGGGATATTTATATAAATGTGTCTCTGAGTGTGTATATATATGTATATACACATGTGATATTTATACATGTTATATACATATAATTATATATATAATATTATATGCACATATATATATGAGAGGGTTTCAATTCAGTTCACTTCAGTCTCACAGTCATGTCTGACTCTTGCGACCCCGTGAATTGCAGCATCCCAGGCCTCACTGTCCACCACCAACTCCTGGAATTCACTCAGACTCACGACCATTGAGTCAGTGATGTCATCCAGCCATCTCATCCTCTGTCATCCCCTTCTCCTATTGCCCCCAATCCCTCCTAGCATCAGAGTCTTTTCCAGTGAGTCAGCTCTTCATATGAGGTGGTCAAAGTATTGGAGTTTCAGCTTTAGCTTCATTCCTTCCAAAAAACACCCAGGACTGATCCTTAGGATAGACGGTTGGATCTCCTTTCAGTCCAAGGGACTCTCAAGAGTCTTCTCCAGCACCATAGTTCAAAAGCATCAGTTCTTCAGAGCTCAGCTTTCTTCACCATCCAGCTCTCACATGCATACGTGACTACTGGAAAAACCATAGCCTTGACTAGATAAACCTTTGTTGGCAAAGTAATGTCTCGGCTTCTGAATATGATATCTAGCTTGCTCATAATTTTCCTTCCAAGGAGTAAGCATCTTTTAATTTCATGACTGCAATCACCATCTGCAGTGATTTTGCAGCCCACCAAATAAAGTCTGACACTGTTTCCACTGTCTCCCCATCTATTTGCCATGAAGTGATGGGACCAGATGCTATGATTTTTATTTTCTGAATGTTGAGCTTTAAGTCAACTTTTTCACTCTCTTCTTTCACTTTCATCAAGAGGCTTTTTAGTTCCTCTTCACTTTCTGCCATAAGGTTGGTGTCATCTGCATATCTGAGGTTATTGATATTTCTCATGACAATCTTGATTCCAGCTTGTGCTTCATCCACCCCAACGCTTCTCATGATGTACTCTGCATATAAGTTAAATAAGCAGTGTGACAATATACAGCCTTGACATACTCCTTTTCTTATTTGGAAACAGTCTGTCGTTTCATGTCCAGTTCTGACTGTTGCTACCTGACCTGCATACAAATTTCTCAAGAGGCAGGTCAGCTGGTCTCGTATTCTCCATCTCTTTCAGAATTTTCCACAGTTTTTGTGATCCACACAACTGAAGCCTTTGGCATAGTCAATAAAGCAGAAATAGATGTGTTTCTGGAGCTCTCTTGCTTTTTCAATGATCTGGCAGATGTTGACAATTTGACCTCTGTTTCCTCTGTGTTTACACACACACAAACACACACACACACATATTTGTTTTGCTTTTCTTTTAAACCCTAAATAATACAGCATATTAAACATTAACATGTTAATATAGCAATGACTCTGAGACACTTTGGACTAAAGAATAAGTTCAGTTAGTATTGAGACACTTTGGACTAAAGAATAAGTTCAGTTAGTGTAGTTCAATCACTCAGTCATGTCCTACTCTTTGTGACCCCAGGTATTGCAGCATGACAGGCCTCATTGTCCATCACCTACTCCCAGAGTTCACTCAAACTCATGTCCATCTACTCGATGATGCCATCTAGCCATCTCATCCTCTGTTGCCCCCTTCTTCTCCTGCCCCCAATCCCTCCCAACATCAGGGTCTTTTCCAATGAGTCAACCCTTCACATGAGGTGGCTGAAGAATGGAGTTTAAGCTTTAGCATCAGACCTTCCAATGAATACCCAGAACTTTTTTCCTTTAGGATAGATTGGTTGGATCTCCTTGCCTTCCAAGGGACTCTCAAGAATCTTCTCCAAAACCACAGTTCAAAAGCATCAGTTCCTTCGCACTCAGCTTTCTTCACAGTCCAACTCTCACATCCATACATGACTACTAGGAAAACCATAGTCTTGACTAGATGGACCTTAGTCAGCAAAGTAAAATCTCTGCTTTTGAATATGCTATCTAGGATGGTCATAACTTTCCTTCCAAGGAGTAAGCATCTTTTAATTTCATGGCTGCAGTCACCATCTGCAGTGATTTTGGAACCCCAAAAGATAAAGTCTGACACTTTCCCACTGTTTCCCCATCTATTGGCCATGAAGTGATGGGACCAAATGCCATGATCTTCATTTTCTGAATGTTGAGCTTTAAGCCAACTTTTTCACTCTCCTCTTTCATTTTCATCAAGAGCCTTTTTAGTTCCTCTTCACTTTCTGCCATAAGGGTGGTGTCATCTGCATATCTGAGGTTATTGACATTTCTCATGTCAGTCTTGATTCCAGCTTGTGCTTCATCCACCCCAGCATTTCTCATGATGTACTCCACATATAAGTTAAATAAACAGGGTATCAATATATAGCCTTGACATTCCTTTTTCTATTTGGAACCAGTCTATTGTTCCATGTTGCTTCCTGACCTGCATACAGGTTTCTCAAGAGGCAAGTCAGGTGGTCTGGTATTCTCATCTCTTTCAGAATTTTTTTTTACAGTTTATTGTGATACACAGTCAAAGCCTTTGGCACAGTCAATAAAGCAGAATTGATGTTTTTTCTGGAACTCTCTTGCTTTTTCAATGATCCAACAGATGTTGGTAATTTGATCTCTGGTTCCTCTGCCTTTATGAACTATCTTTTAATATAAAATAAATTTAAAATGAGTAGAAAAACCTTGATTTAAGCCTTGATTCTATTAATTATGTGACTTTCAACGTTTATTTAAAGGCTCTAAATTCTGATTCATCACCTGTAAAATGTAAAGACTGAGAAAAATATTCTAAAGCTATTTACAGGCTAACTTTTTTCTAGAAACTATGAATAAAGTCTAGTTACCCGAACTATTATTACTATGCTTATATAACTACTTTAATATATTTTTAAAATATTCTTTTATTAAAAGATAATTGCTTTACAGAATTTTGTTGTTTTCTGTCAAACCTCTGCCGGAATCAGCCATACGTATACATATATCCCCTCCCTGTTGAGCCTCCTTCCCATCTCCCTCCCACATCCACCCCTTTAGGGGATACAGACCCCCTGTTTGAACTTCTTGAGCCATACAACAAATTCCTGTTGGGTATTTATTTTACATATGGTAATGTAAGTACATTTTTAAACCACAGAACCGCTTGTTGTATGTTATCTATTAATGTCTTGAGAAATTATGTTTTGGTGAGTATATTTTATAAAATGTATTTAGAGAAATAAAAAGTCCAGGAAAATGGTAATTTAAAACTTTCATTGGCATGGTGAAACTTTGATCTGCCATTATTTTTAGTCTTAACTTGGCCTTTATGTGTGAGAGAGAGACAAAAGCAAATGTCAGGATGTGCTTATTCTGGACACAAAAGTTTCTCAGTAAGACAGACAAAACGGAGATTGTAACAAAAGAATTCTTAGCTCCACCTTTTTTTTTTTTTAGATGATTGTTGGATGTCTTGAGGGAAAATTTATATGTATATAGTTGGCTTAAAGCTCAGCATTCAGCAAATGAAGATCATGGCATCTGGTCCCATCACTTCATGGGAAATAGATGAGGAAACAGTGGAAAAGTGCCAGACTTTATTTTTGGGGGCTCCAAAGTTATTGCAGATGGTGACTGTAGCCATGAAATTAAAAGACGCTTACTCCTTGGAAGGAAAGTTATGACCAACCTAGATAGCATATTTAAAAGCAGAGATATTACTTTGCAGACTAAGGTCCGTCTAGTCAAGACTATGGTTTTTCTAGTAGTCATGTATGAATGTGAGAGTTGGACTGTGATGAAAGCTGAGTGCTGAAGAATTGATGCTTTTGAACTGTGGTTTTGGAGAAGACTCTTGAGAGTTCATTGGATTGCAAGGAGATCCAACCTGGCCGTTTTAAAGGATATCAGTCGTGGGTGTTCCTTGGAAGGAATGATGCTAAATCTGAAACTCCAGTACTTTGGCCACCTCATGCGAAGAGTTGACTCATTGGAAAGGACTCTGATGCTGGGAGCGATTGGGGGCAGGAGGAAAAGGGTACGACAGGGGATGAGATGGCTGGATGACATCACTGACTCGATGAACATGAGTTTGAGTGAACTCCGGGAGATGGTAATAGACAGGGAGGCCTGGCGTGTTGCAATTCATGGGGTCACATAGAGTTGGACATGACTGAGCAACTGAACTGAACTGATAGTAAGAAGGTAATAATAAGGAAATAATAGTAATGACAATACCATAGAGTTCCCAATCACTATTCAGTTTCAGAGAAGTTTTATATTTCTTACCTGATTTCAGAAAATGATTCATGGACCATGAAACAGTACACTTGATCCAGCCATACAAAGGAAGCAGAAAGAGTTTTGCTCCTTTTGTTCAAAGGTCACAGACACCTTGCCTGTTCAGAGTAAAACTCAGTCTGGCAAACAGCAATTAACACTGAAAAATGGATCATACCTGAATATAAAAACTATAGTTTCTTTCTGAATAGTTTTTCTGTCATTGCTACTAAGTGGAGATGGTATTTTAAAAATATTCCCATGAAAGTGAAAGTCACTCAGTAGTGTCTGACTCTTTGTGATCCCATGGACTATATAGTCCATAGAATTCTCCAGCCCAGAACACTGGAGTGGGTAATTTTTCCTGTCTCCAGGGAATCTTCCCAACCCAGGGATTAAACTCAAGTCTCCTGCATTGCAGGTGGATTCTTTATCATTTGAGCCACAAGGGAAACCCAAGAATACTGGAGGGGTAACCTATCCTTTCTCCAGTGGATCTTCCTGACCCAGGAATCAAACTGGGGTCTCCTGCATTGCAGGTGGAATCTTTAAAAGGAATCTTTAAAAACTGAGCTACTCCAACAAAATTCAGCAATGAAATATTGCATGTCTTAAAGTATCTTTGAAAGGGAGTTTATCTAGTCCCTCTTCCCAATAAAACATTTTATTAATGA
>SJYC01079252.1:0-21075 GCA_006408675.1 Madoqua kirkii | reverse complement strand
CGTTGGTAGCTTGATAAGGAAAGCATTGAAACCATAGAATGCTTTGGGTAGTATACTCATTTTCACTATATTGATTCTTCCAATCCATGAACATGGTATTCATCTATTTGTGTCCTCTTTGAGTTCCTTCCTCAGTGTTTTATAATTTTCTATATATAGGACTTTTGTTTCTTTAGATAGATATATTCCTAAGTATTTTATTCTTTTCATTGCAATGGTTAATGGAATTTTTTCTTTCATTTCTCTTCCTGTTTTCTCATTGTTAGTGTATAAGAATGTGAGGGATTTCTGTGTGTTTATTTTAGATCCTTCATCTTTACTACATTCATTGATTCAGTTCAGTTTGGTTCAGTTCCATCGTTCAGTCGTGTCCGACTCTTTGCAATCCCATGAATTACAGCATGCCAGGCCTCCCTGTTCATCACCATATCTCAGAGTTCACTCAGACTGACGTCCATCGAGTCCGTGATGCCATCCAGCCATCTCATCCTCGGTCGTTCCCTTCTCCTCCTGCCCCCAATCCCTCCCATCATCAGAGTCTTTTCCAATAAGTCAACTCTTTGCATCAGGTGGCCAAAGTACTGGAGTTTCAGCTTTAGCATCATTCCTTCCAAAGAAATCCCAGGTTTGATCTCCTTCAGAATGGACTGGTAGGATCTCCTTGCAGTCCAAGGGACTCTCAAGAGACTTCTCCAAGACCACAATTTAAAAGCATCAGTTCTTCTCTAGTAATATTCTGGTGGAGTCTTTAGAATTTTCTAGGTGGAGGATCATGTCATCTGAAAACAGTGAGAGTTTTAATTCTTTTCCAATCTGGATTCGTTTGATTTATTTTTCTGCACTGATTGGCCACAGCTTCTAAAACTTTGTTGAACAGTAGTGGTGAGAATGGGCACCCTATCCTTGTTCCTGACTTTAAGGAAAATGCTTTCAAATTTTCACCATTGAGGATGTTTGCTGTGGATTTGTCATATACAGCTTTTATTATGTTGAGGTATATTCCTTCTATGCCTGCATTCTGGAGGGTTTTTTTTTTTTTTATCATAAATGGATGTTGAATTTCGTCAAAGGCTTTCTCTCCATCTATTGAGATAATCATGTGGTTTTTATCTTTCAATTTGTTAATGTGGTGTATTACATTGATTTGTGGATATTGAAGAATCCTTGCATTCCTGTGACAAAGCCCACTTGGTCATAATGTATGATCTTTTAATATGTTGTTGGATTCTGTTTGCTAGAAATTTGTTAAGGATTTTTCATCTATGTTCATCAGTGAAATAAATGGCAAGATCTTTTTAGATCTATCTCCTAGAGTATATGGGGAGGGGGGATGTAATTAAACTCAAAGGTTTTTAAACAGCAAAGGAAACCATAAACCAAATGAAAAGACAACCCACAGAATGTGAGAAAATATGTACAAAAGATATAAC
Organism: Madoqua kirkii; assembly: GCA_006408675.1. Classification (NCBI taxonomy): domain Eukaryota; kingdom Metazoa; phylum Chordata; class Mammalia; order Artiodactyla; family Bovidae; genus Madoqua; species Madoqua kirkii. Next base: position 19,645 of record SJYC01079252.1, on the reverse strand, counting down.
CAACAAGATTGTAATATCAAAAATTTATAGCATATGAGGCTAAATATAAAAAAAAAATAATCAACTGAAACATGGACAGAAGAACTAAATAGACACTTCTCCAGAAGGGAAGACATACAGATGACTAATCGGCATATGAAAAGATGCAAGTCAAAAATATAATGAGATATCACTTCATATCAGTTAGAATGGCCATAATCAAAATGTCTATAAACCATAAATTTTGGAGAGAGTGTGGAGAAAAGAGAACCCTCTATACTTTTGGTGGAAACATAAATTGGTATCAAGGTCCCTTAAAAACTAAAATAGATCTACTGTGTGACCCAGCAATCCCACTCCTAGGCATATATCTAGAGAAAAACATGTTTTAAAAGTATGCAGGCACTCCAGTGTTTATTACAGTACTGTTTACAATAGCCAAGGTATGGAAGCAACCTAAATGTCCATCAGTGTGTAAATGGATAAAGATGTGTTCTATATATACAATGTAATATGACTCAGGCATTAAAAAAATAAAATAATGCCATTTGCTGCAGTACAGATGGGCCTGGATATTATTATACTAAGTCAAGTAAGTCAGGCAGAGAAGGACAAATATATGATATCACTTAAAAGTGTAATCTAACAAAAATGACACAAATGATCTTATTTACAAAACACAAACAGACTCAGAACAAATTGATAGTTACCAGGGAGAAACAGTAGGGGGTAGTGAAAGATTAAAGGACCAGAAAGATTGAGATTGACATGTACACACTGCTATGTATAGGTAAGCAACAAGGATTTACTGTATAGTAGAGAGAACTCTGCTTAACACTCTATAATGACGTAAATGGGAAAAGAACTTAAAAAAGAATAGATACATATATACCTATAACTGAATCACTTTACCATGCACCTGAAACTAACATAACATTGTTAATCTACTATACTCCAGTGTGAAATAAAATTTTAAAACAGAAAGAAATAGAGGGTGGAGGAGTAAGGATTGGCTCAAGGTGGTCAAAAGACACAAATTTCCAGCTGTAAGATTAATAAGTACTAGACATGTGATGTGCAACCTGATAGATATAGTTAACATTGCTATATATGAAAATTGTTAAGAGAAAATTCTAAGAGGTCTCATTACAAAGGAAAATTATTTCTTCTTATCCATCTGAGATGATAGTTGTTCACTTGAATTATTGTGGCTATCATTTCATGATGTGTGTAAAGTTAAATCACTGTGCTATATACATTAAGTATATAATGCTGTATGTCAGCTGTATCTTAATAAAACAAAGAAAAAAATGTTAACTCATCATTGCAGCTAGGTAAAATTGCTTTTCTCTGCATAATATGGTTACTTGAACATCTGTCTTTACTTAAGCTATCACAGGAAGCTGAATAAGAAGGTAGAAAGATTTCCTTTAGCAGTGGATGCTTGTTCATATCTTTTCCAAATTCACTGATTTCAAGTCATTTTTGAAACTAATCATCAAGGATGTCTTAATACCTGTTACGACTATTTCAATTATAACTAGTCAAGATCATTTAAAGTTTTAGATAAACTTCATATATTACTTTCCTGCCTTTCTTGGTCCAAAAATAATATCTTTCAATTATCTCTTAGTTAAGATTACAAAGTAAAAGTCAAATACTTACTGGGTAACTTGTGATTGCTAGTTTTATGTGTAAACTTGGCTAGGTTATGGTACCCTGCTGTTTGGTCAAACACTAGTCTAGATGTTTCTGTGAAAGTATTTTGTAAATGTTATTAGTATTTATAATCACTTTTTTTTTAAGTAAAGCAAATTACTCTTGATAATGTGAGTGGGCCTCATTCAATTAGTTTAAAGCAGTAAAGAGAAAAAATGAGGCTTCCTGGAGAAGAATTATTTCTCAAGACTGTAACATAAAAAGCTTGACTGAATTCCTAGTCTCCTGGTCTATTCTATAGATTTTGGATTTAAGAATTCAGCATCAATTCTTAGTGGAATTTCTAGCCTTTTAGCCTGACCTAAAGATTTTAAATTTACCAGTTTCCACAATTGTGAGGCAATTCCTTAATATAAATCTCTCTCTCTCTCTCTTTATTGACAGCTTATATATATATATATTTGACAGCTTTATCTATATCTGTATATATGTATCTGTATATCTATATGCTTTTGTTTTAGATAATCTTGACTGATAAGGGCTCAGTGTTTTCCTGGGAATGCTGAAATATACTAACATCTATAAAAAAAATTTCATCCTTTCTACTTTTTATCTCTTAAGCAGTGCTACAAAAGCCTGAAGCCTAGAGACAGAATTTATAGTGGCAAGTTTCTTTCTTTCTTAAAAAAATAAAAAATTCTTCAAAACGAACATGAAATATTATTTTGAACAGTAACTAAGAAGTATCATATGATATGTCATAATTTTGTCTATCAATAATGGGATAACATTATAAAAATTCTCACTGGAAACATTATAAAATGCCAAAATTCGTTTCTCAATTCAAGGCAGAAAAAAGGGCATGAAAATATTTTTTTAAAACAGATGGTAATATGTGGGAGGGTGAGAGAAGTCATCTCCAGTTACTGTTTCTAATTTAAAAAAACACTGTAGAATATTTTAAAGTTTACAAAACACTTTTACACACATTGTTTCTTATTTTCTTATGTACTTATAATGTAGAGTAAGTTCAGCCGAACAGAATATTTTTAAACAATTGCCTCAATATAGACAAACAATTGAAAGTGGATGTAACCCAGGAAGTTCTACTCAAGGAAACATTTGTCCACACTTTACTCTTCAGGAGAAAATGCTGTGGTATTGTATGTTAGCTAACATATATTTATCTCTTAAAACTACAGCATAGAATAAACACAGCAAAACATCAAGCACAGAAAAAGAGTTAAGATTGTACATTTTTCTTATACCTTTTCTTATACGAATTTCTTCTTGTGGGAAATAATCTTTATTCACTTCACAGAAAGCTTCAAAGATTATTACATTTGATGGCAATAGGGAAATATTAGGGTTACGTGGTACACACACTTAATCAGTCCTTTGTTTCTTGAAAATGATTCTTAGCACTCTCATAGAATATTTTTCATGCATTTTGAGCTGTTTACTGTAGTAGATGTCACTGTTTTTAAACTTGACTATCTTAAATTGTAATTGTTTTGTGAAACTAGGCTTCTATCAGATTTGCTTTTAAGATCACCATCTGTCTTATTCAAAAATGCTAATAGATTATAACTTAATTTCCCAAGGTCAAAATGTTACCCACAAGGACAGCTTTGTATTGTCAACACTGACAAATATTTTGTTCAATTTGCAACTGTCTTCATGCCTTCTTTGTGTTCTTCTTTGCAGTTCACATTCTGATCTTCACTGTAACTCAATTTTCACGAGTCTTTTCACTTTTCAAAAGTCACGTTAAAATGGGATTGACTACATTATTTAGCTTTGATAAATGGAAGTACACTGATGATATTTTACATCAACGTGTACAAATCTTTTCAAATTGAAATAATTTAATAAATGGTTAAAGAACAAAATGTAAATTTCCAGAGAGACTATATATCCTAGGTAATTCAGGAAAGATAATTTCTATTTTCCACCTCCAGAAGGCCTGCAGTATGCCATTAAATTATGTGAGGATAGCAAGGCCTATTGCCACCTATTATTCACTTACAAAATGTTTATTTACAGCATCTGAGACATTCATATAGCTATTATGGTCTTTCTTCTCTCCCCTTACTCTCAGGTAAATATTGCAATGTCTGATAACATCTTTTAAATGCATCCTTAGAGATCAGTGTGTATGAATACCAGAAAATGTGTGAAGTTTTGTATATGTGCTCATTGTTGCATTTACCTGAGGAGCATTATTAAATTTTAAGATGGATGTATGATGTCCCTTATTTCTCACTACCACTAGTTAATCATTTTCCTAGAGAAAGCAATAAGGTTATTTTTTTAAAATATAAATTTATTCATTTTAATTGGAGATTAATTACTTTACAATATTGTATTGGTTTGTCATACATCAACATGAATCCACCACAGGTATACACGTGTTCCCCATCTTGAACCCTCCTCCCACCCCGTACCATCCCTCTGGGTCGTCCCAGTGCACAAGCCCCAAGCATCCACTTTCATGCATTGAACCTGGACAGGTGATTCATTTCATATATGACATTATACATGTTTCAATGCCATTCTTCCAAATTATCCCACCCTCTCCCTCTCCCACAGTCCAAAAGACTGTTCTATACATCTGTGTCTCTTTCACTGTCGCATATACAGGGTTATCATTACCATATTTCTAAATTCCATATATATGCGTTAGTATACTGTATTGGTGTTTTTCCTCCTGGCTTACTTCACTCTGTGTAATAGGCTCCAGTTTCACTCACCTCATTATAACTGATTCAAATGTATTATTTTTAATGGCTGAGTAATACTCCATTGTATACATGTACCACAGCTTTCTTATCCATCCATCTGCTGATGGACATCTAGGTTGTTTCCATGTCCTGGCTATTATAAACTGCTGCAATAAACATTGTGGTACACGTGTCTATTTCAATTCTGGTTTCCTTGTTGTGTATGCCCAGTAGAGGGATTGCTGGGTCATACAGCAGTTATGTTTCCAGTTTTTTAAGGAATCTCCACATTGTTCTCCATAGTGGCTATACTAGTTTGTATTCCCACCAACAGTATAATAGGGTTCCCTTTGATCCACACCCTCTCCAGCATTTATTGCTTGTAGACTTTTGGATCACAGCCTTTCTGACTGGTGTGAAATGGTACCTCATTTTGGTTTTGATTTGCATTTCTCTGATAATGAGTGATGGTGAGCATCTTTTCATGTGTTGTTAGCCATCTGTATGTCTTCTTTGGAGAAATGTCTATTTAGTTCTTTGGCCCAATTTTTCATTGGATCGTTTATTTTTCTGGAGTTGAGCTGTAGAAGTTGCTTATATATTTTTGAGATTAGTTGTTTGTCAGTTGCTTTATTTGCTATTATTTCCTCCCATTCTGAAGGCTGTCTTTTCACCTTGCTTATAGTTTCCTATGTTGTGCAGAAGCTTTTAACTTTAATTAGGTCCAATTTGTTTATTTTTGCTTTTATTTTCAATATTCTGGGAGATAGGTCATAGAGGATGCTGATGTGATTTATGTCGAAGAGTGTTTTGCCTATGTTCTCCTCTAGGAGTTTTATAGTTTCTGGTCTTATGTTTAGATCTTTAATCCATTTTGAGTTTATTTTTGTGTATGGTGTTAGAAAATGTTCTAGTTCCATTCTTTTACAAGTGGTGAACCAGTTTTCCCAGCACCACTTGTTTTACAAAAGGCAGAGGAACCAGAGGTCAAATTGCCAGTATCCGCTGGATCATGGCAAAAACAAGAGAGTTCCAGAAAAATATCTATTTCTGCTTTATTGACTATGCCAAAGTCTTTGACTGTGTGGATCACAATAAACTGTGGAAAATTCTGAAAGAGATGGGAATACCAGACCACCTGACCTGCCTCTTAAGAAATCTATATGCAGGTCAGGAAGCAACATTTATAACTGGACATGGAACAACAGACTGGTTCCAAATAGGAAAAGGAGTATGTCAAGGCTGTATACTGTCACCCTGCTTATTTAACGAATATGTAGAGTGCATCATGAGACATGCTGGGCTGAAAGAAGCACAAACTGGAATTAAGATTTCTGGAAGAAATATCAATAATCTCAGATATGCAGATGACACCACCCTTATGGCAGAAAGTGAAGAGGAACTAAAAAGCCTCTTGATGAAAGTGAAAGAGGAGACTGAAAAATTTGGCTTAAAGCTCAACATTCAGAAAACAAAGATCATGACATCTGGTCCCATCACTTCATGGGAAATAGATGGGGAAACAGTGGAAACAGTGTCATATTGTTATTGTTTTTTTTGGGCTCCAAAATCACTGCAGATGGTGATAGCAACCATGAAATTAAAAGATGCTTACTCCTTGGAAGGAAAGTTATAACCAACCTAGATAGCATATTCAAATGCAGAGACATTGTTTTACCAACAAAGGTCCATCTAGTCAAGGTTATGGTTTTTCCAGTGGTCATGTATGGATGAGAGAGTTGGACTGTGAAGAAAGCTGAGCACTGAAGAATTGATGCTCTTGAACTATGGTGTTGGAGAAGACTCTTGAGAGTCCCTTGGACTACAAGGAGACCCAACCAGTCCACTCTAAAGGAGATTAAACCTGGGTGTTCTTTGGAAGGAATGATGCTAAAGCTGAAACTCATGTATTTTGGCCACCTCAGGTGAAGAGTTGACACACTAGAAAAGACTCTGATGCTGTGACGGATTGGGGGCAGGAGGAAAAGAAAAGACATAGGATGAGATGGCTGAATGGCATCATCAACTCGATGGACATGAATTTGAGTGAACTCTGAGAGTTGGTGATGAACAGGGAGGCCTGGCATGCTCCGATTCTTGGGGTCACAAAGAGTAGGACATGACTGAGTGACTGAACTGAACTGACCTGACCTGAGAGATGATCTCTCAATACATCTAGCTTTGAAAAACAGTGGGCTTCTGTCCATGAGACTCACAAGTCTGCAACAAAATGAGAGAACAGTTAATTGACTCACAAACAGACTCACCCACCCTAGGGTCTAGCACAGAGACAGGCCATTGTGAGATGCTCAGATCTTAGATGAAAAAGCCTTATTTATCTGAAAAGATTTGCCTGAGTGGTAGGCATCTCATTTAAAACACATATAGAAACCTACTGAAATATTCTTTCCATGGCTGCCTTATTTTCCCCGCTAATTTTGTGTCTCCTTCCCTAGAAAGGAGCTTGTTTTTTGTGTGGCACTCAAGTTTTTATGACTGCCACCCAGGGGACACCTCTAGATCACATTGTTCTGATGGTTAGAATAGCTTTATGCTTACAGGCTCCACAGGACTAAAACAAATGGAGAAAATTTCTTAAACAGCTACTTCTCTCAAGATACAGAAGAGAGACAACAGACTGAGGAGTCCAGTCTTTCTGTGAAAGAAGCCTATTAGATTATCCTCATAGCAGTGGCCTAAAGGAGCAGACTTTTTAACTAAACACACAACTAAGGGCTCACTGTACCCTTTTCCAGAGACGTGGAAGGTTGGATTCTATCTTCATCTCTTCCCTAAGCTGCACTCCAGATTGCCAGTATCTCCTGTGGAATTTATGTACATGTCTAATACTGCTCTTGTTGTTTTTGTCTGGTACCCTGGTTCTGTGGCTGCTACCTAGGGGATACCACTTGACTGCTACCTAGGGGATACCACTTGACTGCCTGACTCTAGTGGTCAGCAAAGTTTGTGCTCAGTAGTTAAATTGGACTGAAGCAAAAAAAAAAAAAAAAAAAGAGTTATGAACTAGATATGAACCCTAGAATCAGTGCAGAGACAGCAGACAGAAATGTTCATTTCCAAGTCTTCTGAAGAAGGTATATTTGCTACCTCAGGGTTTGGCTTCCAGTCAGCCTGATTCTAGGTGATGACAAAGATCCTCCCCTTTGGGACACTGACCGGTTTTAACACATCCTGAGCTATTGGGAGCCACTAAAAGTAAAGGCTGCTTATAAAATCACCAAAGTCTGGGAGATAACTAAGATTAGAGTAGGGTTGAATAATAAGACATACCCCTTACATGAGGCTACTCCTTCAAGACCAAGAGAGGTGTCTATTTTGTCTAATGCATAGAAATCAACACAGAGAATTGAGGAAAATGAAAGCAGGGTATATGTTCCAAAGAAAAGACAAGATAAAACCTCAGGGGAGGAAAACAAAACAAAAACAACTTAATGCAGTAGATATAAATGGCTTACCCAATAAAGAGATTCAAAATAATGGTCATATAAATGTTCACTCTACTCAAAAAATGGATAAAGTAGTTTAATTTAATTTAATTTAAAAATTAATTAATTAATTGAGAATTTAATTAAAAAGAAAATACAAGAAAATACCAAAGAGAAGTTACAGAAATGAAGAATATTCATACAATAACTGAAATGAAAAGTATAATTTAGAAATTCAAGAGCAAGCTAGATGATGTGAAGAAAGCAACTGTGAACTTGAGAAAAGACAGTGGAACTCACACAAGTACAGCAGGGAAAACATAATGAAAAAAAGTGAGTAAAGCTTAAGGGATTTGTGGAACAACATCAAGTAGATCAACATTTACATTATGAGTCCAAGAAGGAAAAGAATGAGATAGAAAATTTAATTGATGAAATTATGGCTTAAAACTTTCCTAACCTGGGAAAGAAACTGACATTCAAATCCAAGATGACTGGAGACTTCCAAGCATGACGAATAATACATTATAATTAAATATAGCATGTTAAGGACAAGGAGAGATCTTGAATGCAGCAAGACAGGAAAAAACAAACTTGTTATATGCAAAGGAACTTCCAAAGGATTATCAGTAGATTTTTTTCAGCAGAAACATTGTAGGCCAAAAGAGAGTGGAACAATGTACTCAAATTATTAGAAGAAAAAAAGAAAGAAAGAAAAAACCCTGCAAACCAAAAATGCTCCACATGGCAAAGTTATTTGTTAGAATTGAACAGAGAATGAGTTTTCCAGAGAAACAAGAGCTAAAGGAGCACATCACTGCAGAACAGCCTTTAGAGAAATGTTAAGGGGATTTCTTTAAGGTAAAATGAAAAGGTACTAATTAGTAACAGAAAAACATATAAAACCATAAATCTCACTAAAGAGGTTAAGTATTTAGTACATATCAAGATAATATAATGTAAAGTTGGTGAGTTTATCAATTATAAAGCTATATGAAAATTAACAAATATAGTAAGAATAACTATAATAATTTGGTAATGGTTACAAAAGATAAAAAGATGCAAATTGTGACATCAGAACATAAAACTTGAGGGGCTAGAGGGGTGTAGAGCTTTAGAATGTGTTTAACCTTAAAGGGTGATTGATTTGAAATACTGTTATCTAATTTATATAAACTTTTTGGAGATCACAAAACAAAACCTTATATTAGATATATAAAAGAAAAAATAAATCTAAACCTAACACAATAGAAAATCATCAAATCACAAAGGGAAAGAACAAAAGAATAAAGGAACACAGGAATTAAAAAATATTCAGGAAACAATGAACAAAATGACAATAAGGTAATACCCATCAATAATTACTTTAAATGTAATTGGATATATTCTTCAATTAAGAGACTTAGAGTGACTTGTGGATAAAAACAACAACAACATGACCCACCTGTATTGTGCCTACAAGACATGAACTTCAAACCTAAAGATACACATAGGCTAAAAATTATAGGATGTAAAGTTATATTCCATACAAATGGAAACCAAAAGAAATCTGGTGTAGTGATACTTAAATGAAACAAAATGACCTCAAGACAAAGATTGTAATAGGAGGCAAAGAAGATCATTATATAATGATAAAAGAGTCAACCCTATAAGAGGATATAACATTTGTAAATGCTTCTGCACTCCACTCTGTTGGGCTTCTCTGATGGCTCAGATGGTAAAGTGTCTGCCTATACTACAGGAGACCCGGGTTCGATTCCTGGGTTAGGAAGATCCCCTGGAGAAGGAAAAGGCAACCCATTTCAGTATTCTTGCCTGAAAAATCCCATGGATGGAGGAATCTGGTGGGCTACTGTCCATGGGGTAACAAAGAGTCAGACATGACTAAGCAATTTCATTTTCACTTTCTGCACTCCACATAGGAACACCTAAATATATAAGGAAAATATTATAGACCTAAACAGAGAAAAAGAGAGCAATCTAGTAACAGAAGGGAAATTTAATAACTCATTTTTTGTCAATGGATAGAAATCATCCAGACAGAAAGTCATTAGGGAAACATTGGCCTTAAGTGACATATTAGGCCAGACAGACTTAACAGGTTTATATGGAATATTCCATCCAAAAGCAAAAGAATATATCATCTCAGTGCACATGAAACATTATCCAGGACAGATTGCACGCAGGCCACAAAACAGTTTTAATAAATTTAAGAAGACTGAAATTATATCAGGTACCTTTCCTACCACAGTGGTATGAAGTTGCAGCTAGAAATCAATACAAGAGAAAAAAAAACCCAACAAAAAATTAACCAGTATGTAGATATTAAACAACATGATACTAACCATTTCTTGATTCAAAGAAATCAAAAGATAAATTTAAAAAATACCTTAAAAATGGAAACACATCATACCCCAAATTGTGATATGCATCATACCTCAATTAACTGGAAAAAGAGAAAGATATAAAACCCAGAGTCTGTAGAAGAAAGAAAATAACAAAGGCCAGAGGGTAAATAAACATAAGAAAGAGACCAAAACAGAGTAGAATATATCAGAAACCATGTATTAGTTTTTGAAAATAAAAACCAAACCAACAAATCTTTAGCTATGATTACCAAGAAAATAAGAGAAGGGACTCAAATAAAATCAGAAATGAAAGAGGAGACTTGCAGCCACTATCATAGAAATAGAAAAGACCATAAAAGAATAGTATAAATGTATACCAACAAATTGGACAATTTAGAGGAAATAAATTCCTAGAAATAAAACCTCAAATATAACAAACCTATAGCTAACATCATACTCAGTGGTGATCATTTGAAAACATTTCCTCTAAGATAAAAAACAGACAAGAATAGCCACTCTTGCCACTTAACATAGTTTGAGAAGTTCTAGCCAGAGAAACTAGGAAAGAGAAAGAAATAAAGAGAAGCAATTGGAAAGAATAAAAACTATCGCCATTTGTAGATAATATAATACTATATAGAAATCCCTAAGAATTTGACCAAAACACTACAAGAATGAATAACCGAATTCAGTAAAGTTGTGCTAAATCACTTCAGTTGTTTCTGACTCTTTGTGACACTATAGACCATAGCCCACAGCCCACCAGGCTCCTCTCTATATGGGGTCCTCCAACAAGAATACTGGAGTGGGCTGCTGTGCCCTCCCTCCATGGGACTGTCCCAACCCAGGTACTGAACCTGCAATTCTTACATCTCCTGTTTCAGGATACAATATAAATTTATATATATTACTTTTTTTTTTCTATACACCAACAATGAACTATTAGAAGAAATTAAGAAACACTTCCCATTGATATTTCCACAAAAAAAAAAATCCCTAGGAATATATTTAACAAAGGAGGTAAAAAAGATCTGTACCCTAAACTATAAGAGATTAAAGAAAAATTGAAGTAACAAAAAAATGGAAAGATACCCCATGACCATGGTTGGAAGAATTAATATTGTTAAACTGCCCATACAGCAATATACATATTCAATCCAATCCTTACTAGAAGACTAGTGGTATTAAAAAAAAATAAAACACATAACTTTAAAATTTGTATGGGATTATGAAACACCATAAATATCCAAAGCAATCCTAAGAAAGGGAACAGTACCATAAAGTTTTGAATACTGTAACTACATGTTACTTCTTGGAAGGAAAGTTATGACCAACCTAGACAGAATATTTAAAAGCAGAGACATTACTTTGCCAACTGAAATCCCTCTAGTCAAGGCTATGATTTTTCCAGTGGTCATGTATGGATGTGACAGGTGGACTATAAATAAAGCTGAGCATCAAAGAATTGATGCTTTTGAATTGTGGTGCTGGTGAAGACTCTTGAAAGTTCCTTGGACTGCATGGAGATCCAACAAGTCCATCCTAAAGGAGATCAGTCCTGAGTGTTCATTGGAAGGACTGATGTTGAAGCTGGAACTCCAGTACTTTGGCCACCTGATGTGAAGAGCTGACTCACTGGGAAAGACCCTAATGCTGGGAAAGATTGAAGGCAGGAGGAGAAGGGAACGACAGAGGATGAGATGGTTGGATGGCATCACTGAATCGATGAGCATGGGTTTGGGTGGACTCTGGGAGTTGAGAGGCCTGGCTACTGCAGTTCATGGGGTCACAAAGAGTCGGACACGACTTAGCGACTGAACTGAACTGACTTTATGTTATAGTCTGAAGGCAAGAAGCAGTATTTCTCCAATTCTATTCTTTCTCAAGATTTCCTTGCCGATCCAGGGTCTTCTGTGTTTCCATACAAATCTAAATTTTTTGTTCTGGTTCTGTGAAAAATTCCATTGCTATTTTGATAGGGACTGCATTTAATAGGTAGACTGCCTTAACCAATATGGTCATTTTTACAATATTGATTCTTACAATGCAAGAACATGGCATATATTTTCATTGGTTTGTGTCATCTGAAATTTCTTTCACCATTGTCTTACAGTTTTCAGAGTATAGGCCTCTGCCTCCTCAGTCATTTTTCCTTCCTAGTATTTTCTTTTATTTTGGATGTGATGTTAAATGGGATTGTTTTATTAATTTACCTGTCTGGTATTCCATTGTTAGTGTACAGAAATACAACAGATTTCTATATATTAATTTTGTATTCTGCAACTGTACTATATTCACTGATGAATTTTAGTAGTATGGTGGTACTGGTCTTCCCTGGTGGTTCAGTAGGAAAGAATCTTCCTGCCAATGTGGAAAATACAGGATCAATCTCTAGGTCAGAAAGACCCCCTGGAGAAGGAAACAGCAACCCATTCTTGTATTCTTGCCTGGGAAATCTCATGGGCAGAGGAGCCTGGTGGGTTACATCCCATGGGGTCACAAAAGAATTGGATATGAGTTAGTGACTAAGCAACAACAACTGAAACGAAATAAACACACAGATCAAAGGAACAGTATAGAAAATCCAGAAATAAGCCTAACCACTTATGGTCAATTCATTCATGAGAAAGGACGCAAAAAGACATCTCTGGTAAATGAGTGGTACTTAGAAGACTGGAAAGCTAATGTAAAAGAATAAATGAGAACATTCTCTAATACCATATATGAAAAGAAACTCAAAATTGATTAAAGACCTAAATGTAAGACCTGATATTTTAAAACTCATAAAGGAAAATATAGGCAGAACAGTCTTTGACATAAATAATAGTGATATTTGTTCTGGGTATGTCTCCTAAGGTAAAGGAAATAAAAGCAAGAATTAAAAAATGGGACCTAATTTAACTTAAAAGCTTTTGCACAGTGAAGGAAACCATAACAACATGAAAAGGCAAATTACTGAATAGGAGAAAATATTTGAAAATAAAGTGACTGATAAGAAGTAAGAAATTAATATCTAAAATATATAAACTCATACATCAAAAAATTAATTAAAAATAGCAGAAGAGGTGAACAGGCATTTTTCCAATGAGCAAATGCAGATAGCCAATAGGCACAGAAAGGATGCTCAACACTGCCAATCATCAGGGATATGCAAATCAAAATCACAATGATATGTCATTTAACACAAGTAACAATGGCTATCATAAAAAAGGTCTACAAATAACAAATGTTGGTGAGAATGTGGAAGAAAGGGTTTCCTTACATACTTCTGGTGAGGTGTAAATTGGTGCAACCACTGTGAAAAACAGTATAGAGGTTTCTAAAAAGCTAAATGTGGAACTACCATAGGATCCAACAATTCCAGTCCTGAGTATATATGAAAAATTCCCACTAATTCAAAAAGCTAAATGCACCCAATGTTCATAGTAGCATTATCTGTAGTTTCTAAGACATGAAAACAATCTCAGTGTTCATCAGTAGATGAATGGATAAAGAAGATGGGCCATGCATATACAGTGGAATACCACTTGGTCATAAAAAAGAAACTTGTTTATTTATTTTGTCATTTGAGCAACATAGATTGACCTGAAGGACATTATGCTAAGTGAAATGTTAGAAAGATTAATACTAAATGATATGACTTATGTGTGAAATCTAAAAGATTCAACAAACTAATATAAAAGAAGCAGACTCATAGACAAAGAGAGAAATTAGTGGTTACCAGGAGGGGAGAGGGTGCCGGGGTCCAGCACCGGTGGATCCAGGGGGATTCAAAGGTGAGGACAGAGTCAGCGTCCTTGGAAATAACTTATTTAGTTACAGATATATAGAGAGATTAGAAATGGATTGTGTAATAGGAAAATTTAGTGGAGAAAAAGAGGCTGAACAACTTGGTTAATGTGGAATAACAATCACCACCTACATAGGCCACAGGCGTCTTTCCATTCTCCCGAAGGAGAGGAGGCACTGAGGCCTCCCCAGTCCAATCTTAGAAGCCCAGGCCATAATTAGCAGGCTTGGTGAGTACCCTCATTATTCAGCCAGAAAAAACTGAAAGCAGGAAAGAAACGACATGGGGGAATCAATCTTTCCAGAAACTGATCCCATTTCTTTATTTTTTAGGTTTGCTTATATACCTTTTGTTACACATAGGGATGAATACAGAGTCACACGGGGGTCAGCAGTTCTGACCTTTATCAAAATCAGGTGCTTCACATAAGAAAGGTCTTAGGGGTTTCACATCATCTTCTGGCCATGAGGCCTGCTGACATTTACAACCCTTTCTTTTTGATAACCAAAAACTTATTTTTTCCAAAGTGTTTTTTCTTAAACCAGGTGCCACCCTCCAAATAAAGTTGCATTCCTATAGGGTGAGGGTGTAGTGAGTTACAATCAAGAAAGGAATTTATTTAACCCAAGGTTAACATCATTAACCTTAAAGGTTAATACTTATTTCTTCTATATGCTAGTTATATTCATTATAAGGGCAGGGAATATGGAGATTTAGCAGCAAACATCAGCCCAACAAATGAAAATCCTTTCACCAATGTTCCCCTTAAGATCTTTTTAGTCTTAAGATAGTGATAAAGTTACATTTTTACATAGCAAAGACACAGTGATTTATAACAAAGTACAGTGATCTATTACAAAAGAAAAAATTCATTAACTCAAAAAGTCTAGTATTGCTAACCTTAAAAACTACTATATTTCCTTTTCTGTATTCCAAATACATTGATTAATATATTCCCAGGTGCATAAGGATATGGAGGCTTGGCGGCAATCATTGACTCAAAGAGAAAAGCTCTATGCTAATTAAGACTCTCAAAATACTCCAAAACTCTCTGTGCTGTTTATAGTTGCGAGGTAGTAAACAATCATGTGCATTTTGGGAGGAGTAAGGATAATCCTGTCACACAAGCTAGTCTGTCAGCAGAGAGGTTTGACCTGAGACACACTTGTCACACCCAGGACAGGGAATTAGCAGCAATTATTGGCA
The DNA here is from genome assembly GCA_006408675.1 of Madoqua kirkii. Lineage (NCBI taxonomy): Eukaryota > Metazoa > Chordata > Mammalia > Artiodactyla > Bovidae > Madoqua > Madoqua kirkii. The sequence continues at coordinate 4,494 of SJYC01079252.1, read as the reverse complement.
CAACAAATGAAAAAACCCTTCATCAATATAATTCCTAATCAACCCACTATACTAATAATTTCTAGGTAGACTCTGGCTTTGGGGGTAGATGCTCGGGAACAGGGAGTTTCCTGAGGCTTGATCATGCCTTTGCATATGCCAAGCTTCCTTCCTCATGACCTTTGCCATGGGCAGAGTTCCTCACTCTGGCTCCCAGCAAGAGGGGCAATATAAGTATGGGGGAATGGAAGGTACAAACTATTGTGTACAAGAGAAGCTCAGTGATGCATTGTACATCGTGAGGAATCTAGCCAATATTTTCTAATAGCTGAAAATGGAAAGTAACTTTTAAAATTGAACAAAACAAATATTTAAAAAGATAGTCATGAATACAATTAGAACTTAAAAACTAAGATTAATAAAAGTTACAAAAAAACTCACTCCTCTGCTGCTGTTATTCACAAGTGACATGCATTGGTTGCATGATCTTGGAAAGACCTCTTTACATTTTACTAAATGGGATCGATAATAAATGGTGGAATGGATTCACTGAGGTAATATATGTGAATGCTCTGTAGAATGTTATACCACAAGTTGGCTCCGATGAATTTTTTTTTAATTGTAAATAACATGGTTTTCTGATGTTTTAGGATTCCTAATGTCTATATTGCAAATTGCAAAATTTTTTAGTATGTTGTGTGTGCCAGACACACTGCTGCTGCTGCTGCTAAGTTGCTTCAGTTGTGTCCTACTCTGTGCGACCCCATAGACAGCAGCCCACCAGGCTCCCCCATCCCTGGGATTCTCCAGACAAGAACACTGGAGTGGGTTGTCATTTACTTCTCCAATTCATGAAAGTAAAAAGTGAAAGTGAAGTTGCTCAGTTGTGTCCGACTCTTAGCGACTCCATGAACTGCAGCCTACGAGGCTCCTCTGTCCATGGGATTTTCCAGGCAAGAGTACTGGAGTGCGGCACCATTGCCTTCTCCTGCCAGACACACTACTAAGTATCTTATAACTATTAATTCAGTTAATCCTCATATCTACTTTATTATGAAACAAATCCTATTATTATCATCTTGACTTATAGATTAAGAATGTAAGGTAAAGTGAAGTTAAATAGCATTATTTTTGTTCAGTTGCTCAGATGTGTCTGACTCTTTGCAGCCCCATGAACTGCGGCATGCCAGGGTTCCCTGTCCTTCACCATCAAAAGCACATGACTAGGAAGTAGTGTAATATTTGGAAAATATTGGCCTCATTCTAAGAAATTCTAATTCTTGGCTAAAACTCCTCCTCTCTGACTTACCTTTCACCTATGAGATATAAACTCTATGAGAAAAAAAAAAAAAGAAAACAAAGATGAATGCATCACGCTTCTTGATCTCAAACTCCACTACAAAGTACAGTAATCAAATAGTATGGTATTAGCATAAAACATATAGATAGGTCAATAGAAGAGAATAGAGAGTTCAGGAGAAAAAAAAAACCCACATATTTTGTCAATCAATTAATGACAAAAGAGCCAATAGTATACAGTGGTGAAAAGACTGTTTCTTCAACTGATGATGTTAAGAAAACTGGGCAGCCACTTATAAAACAAACTGAACTACTCTCTAGATAACATATTGAAAAGCAGAGACATTATTTTGCCAACAAAGGTCCGTCTAGTCAAGGCTATGGTTTTTCCAGTGGTCATGTATGAATGTGAGAGTTGGACTGTGAAGAAAGCTGAGCACTGAAGAACTGATGCTTTTGAACTGTGGTGTTGGAGAAGACTCTTGAGAGTCCCTTGGACTGCAAGGAGATCCAACCAGTCCATTCTGAAGGAGATCAACCCTGGGATTACTTTGGAAGGAATGATGCTAAAGCAGAAACTCCTGTACTTTGGCCACCTCATGCGAAGAGTTGACTCATTGGAAAAGACTTTGATGCTGGGAGGGATTGGGAGCAGGAGAAGGGGATGACAGAGGATGAGATGGCTGGATGGCATCACCGACTAGATGGACATGAATTTGGGTGAGCTCTGAGAGTTGGTGATGGACAGGGAGTCCTGGCATGCTGCGATTCATGGGGTCACAAAGAGTTGGACACGACTGAGAGACTGAACTGAACTTAACTCTCTTATACCAAACACAAAAATTAACTCAAATGAATTGAAGAACCGAATGTAAAACCTGAATTCTTAAAACTTCTAGAGAAAAACATGAATGTTAAGCTACTTGACTTAGGTTTGATGATTTGTTTTTGGATTTAATATCAAAAGCAAAGGCAACAAAAGCCAAAACAAACAATTGTGACAATATTAAGCTAAATAATTTCTGCACAGCAAAGAAAACCATTAACAATTTAAAAATAAAATCAATGAATGGAAGAAAATATTTGCAAATCATATATTTGATAATAAGTTACTATTCAAATATACAAACTCATACAACTCAATATCAAAATCAAACAATTTGACTAAAATTGGGCAGAGGTTTTGAATAGATATTTTTCCAAAGAAGAAATATAAATGGCTAGGCTTATGGATACTTGAGAAGATGCACAATGTCACTTAACTCTCTTATACCAAACACAAAAATTAACTCAAATGAATTGAAGAACCGAATGTAAAACCTGAATTCTTAAAACTTCTAGAGAAAAACATGAATGTTAAGCTACTTGACTTAGGTTTGATGATTTGTTTTTGGATTTAATATCAAAAGCAAAGGCAACAAAAGCCAAAACAAACAATTGTGACAATATTAAGCTAAATAATTTCTGCACAGCAAAGAAAACCATTAACAATTTAAAAATAAAATCAATGAATGGAAGAAAATATTTGCAAATCATATATTTGATAATAAGTTACTATTCAAATATACAAACTCATACAACTCAATATCAAAATCAAACAATTTGACTAAAATTGGGCAGAGGTTTTGAATAGATATTTTTCCAAAGAAGAAATATAAATGGCTAGGCTTATGGATACTTGAGAAGATGCACAATGTCACTAATTAACAGGGAAATGAAAATCAGAATCACAGTGAGATATTACTTCACACTTATTAGAATGGATACTATTAAAAGGACAACAGAGAAGTTTTGGAAGGTATATGGAGAGAAAAAAAACACAACTGTTTTGCACTGTTGGTGAGAATGAAACTTGGTGCAGCCATCATAGAAAAAAAATGCAGATTCTTTTGGGTAGCTGTCCAAAGGAAACAAAAACAAAAACTTGAAAATTTATATGAACCCTCATGTTTAGTGCACCATTATTTACAGTACTCAAGACATAGAAATAGCTTAAATGTCTGTCAATGAATGAATGGATAAAGAAGATAGGATAGACACCACACACACACACACACACACACACACACACACACACACCACAATGGGATATTATACAGCCATAAAAAGGAAAGAAACCTTGCCAGTTATGACAACATGCATGGACCTTAAAGGCATTATGGTAGGTGAAATAAGTTGAACAGAGAAACAGTGTCTGATCTCATTTATGTCTAAAAGCTAAAACAAACAAAACAGTAAATAGATTTCAAACTCACAAATAATACAGATCAGTGGTTTCCAGAGGTATATTGTGGCTGGTGAATTAAGTGGATAAAGAATGACCAAAGGTACAAACATTTTTTTATATAGTAAATTATTAATGGAGATGTAATGCACAGTAATGTGACTAGAGTCAACAATCTTGTGTTATACATTTTAAAGTTGCTAAGAGAGAAATCTTAAAAGTTCTCACAAGAAAAAAAAAAGAAACTCTTTGTGGTGATGGATGTTAACTAGTCATATTGTGGTAATCATTTCTCCAATATATACAAAAATCAAGTCAAAAGGTTATACATCTGAAACTGATACAATTTTATGTCAACTGTATATCAATAAAAAAGTCATTGCTAGGCCAAATGATGATTCCACACATGAAGCACAAGTTTTTCTACTTAAGGAAAAAAATTTTAAAGCATACTTGAAATTCTTTAGATAAATATACTCTTTAATAGGTTTTGACTCAGTCTAGAATGAAGTACTAGAATAATTCTCTAGATTAAGGTATTTTATATAACAATATGAAAAATTAACTTGCTTAAGGGGAGCACCCACTTGAGATTGTAGGGCAAAATTTTCAAAGTTGAAGCCAATTTTTACATAGGAAAGGCAATATTTGGAAATTTATAATCTATATGCATGATATTTTGAAATAATAAGTGGTCCATTTGTCAGAATGTTCTTTTCAAAGAGCCATCTATTTGTGGAAAAAATGCTGTGATATGGGTGTTGTAGTTAAATATTTTGGTAAATGTATACACACTAGTTCCTGCTAAAATATGTGAATGATTCCTGGGTTTAATTTTTATTTGTTTGTTTTAAGATGCAATACTATGCTTTTATTATGTAATACATATCTGACAGAGCACTTATATTTCAGTGATAACTTAAACATTTTTTTTTTACTTTGAATTGGATAGCTTTTATAATGAAGTACCATTTAGATAAAGTACAAGTTTT
>SJYC01079246.1:0-15425 GCA_006408675.1 Madoqua kirkii | reverse complement strand
TCCTAGAGGTTTGTTTGTGCTAACATTCCAGAGAAACACCTCACATGCAGAATGTTTTTGCACAATTTATTCAAGGTAGACTAATCAAGCACTATGCTAGTGTTTTATGTACAAGACTAAAGCCATAGAAAATCCTATAAATAAAATTTATTTTATTAACACTACATTTTAATAAAAGTGAAATCAGATTGTAACCTCTTCATATGCAAAGATATCTGGCATGTGGTAGGTGTGCAATAATTTATAAAAAGAATAAATAACTAAATGGATATATGGTATCAATAACTATAAATGGTTCTTTCTGTTTTTATTAAATTTATGTTACATTGGTAGGCTTAAGTTTCACAATGTATGTAGTGTGACAGTCTTTGATTTGCTTTGGGGTAGAATGTACAGAAAGGGAAATGTAGTCTCTGGGTGACCAGTCATACATTATAAAGGAATAGTATAAAATGACGTACAGAAATAAAAAGACAGTATTGGCAACCTGTCTGGCATAACATGTGCCAGTTCTTTTCCCTTCAGGAAGTCTGTCTTTAGTGAATGTTCAGTCCAGTTGGTATAGGAGTTTGATTTGTGAGTGATGAAGGAAGCTCATGTCTGGGTGCCAACACAATCACCTGGAAAGGAAGGAGATTTGATGTCACATAGACTCATAACAAAACCTGATATTTACACAAAGACCTTTGGCAAGCACACTAATCCTTGAAGCCAATCTACCTCTGCAATAAAATGTCCTAAGAAAAAAAGAGACCAGGGTGTATTTTGTTCTTTGTTTTGTTTGATCAAGCTGGTGTCTAAAAGGAATTGATATCCTCACAGGCAAAAATGGCTCTCTAGCTCATACTGAATTTAGGTTTATGTTGCTGATGTAAATTTTCCTGGTAATTTATTCATTAAAATAGTTTTCTTTTTTATTCCTTTAACAAAATAAGAGATTCTCAACTTGGTCCCCCAAACCCTCTTGTTTGGATCTCCTCCATGAAAAAGAAGACCCAAGAATGACTTACAACTTACATAAAGCCTGAAATTTCTTTATTTGGAATGGGATTAGTGAATGTTAACAATAGTGGTACAAATCCTTTTTCTGGGAAAGTTAAAATTTTAGAGTTAGCTAGTCCAAAAGGAATTTCCATAAGTTTCTCAACACAGTTTTTTTTTTAACCTCTTTACTGAATTGAATCATGTCCCTGCAAACTTTAAGATCACTTGGAATTTCTGAGTGTGACTTTTTGTGGAAATGGGGGTTTGGCAAAGATCCTCAAGTTAAGACTAGGATAAGCTCCATATCCAATGTAAGTCATGTACTTGTAAGAGGAGGGAAATTTGGACACAGAAACAGAAATACACAAGGTCACGTAAAAGTGAAACAAAGAAACATATATCAGGAAGAGAAATTTAGGAAACAATCTCATTAACCATCATAACCCCCCCCAAAAAAAAAAAAATCTAGGAATAAACCTACTCGAGGAGGCAAAAAACCTGTACTCAAAAACTGTATGATGATGATGATGAAAGAAAATGAAGATAACACAAACAGATAGAAAGATATACTGTGTTCTTAGATTGGAAGAATTAACATTGTTAAAATGACCATACTACTCAAGGCAATCTACAGATTCAGTGCAATGGCATTTTTCACAGACCTGAAACAAAAATTTTTTAAATTTGCATGAGAACTCAAAAGACTCCCAAATAGCCAAAATAATCTTGAGAAAGAAGAATGGAGCTGGACAAATCATGCTCTCTAATCTCAGATTATACTACAAAACTACAGTAAACAAAACATTATAGTACTAGCACAGAAACAGGCACATATATCAATGGAACAGTATAGAAAGTTCAGAAAGAAACCTGGGGACTTATGCTTAATAAATCCACAACAAAGGAAGCAAGAATATACAACATAGAAAAGGCAGTCTCTTCAATAAGTGGTTCTAGGAAAAATGGACAGCTAGAGGTAAAATAATATAATTAGAATGTTTTTTTAACAATTTATACAAAAATTAACTCAAAATAGATTAAAAATGTAAACTCAAGGCCAGATGACTAAGAAACACCTAAAAGAAACTGAGGCAGGAGACTCTTTGAAATAAATCACAGCAATGTTTTTTAAGATCCATCTCCTAGGGTAGTGAAAGACAAAAACAAACAAATGTGACCTAATTAAATGTAAAAGATTTTGAATAGCAAAGAAACCATAAACAAAATGAAAACACAACATATGAACTGGGAGAAAATACTTAAAAATGATGCAACTAACAAGCAAATAATTTCCAAAATATACAAATAGCTCATACAGCTCAACAGCTGGTGGGGGAGGGGGGGACTAATCCACCCCCCCCCTCCAAAAAGGCAGAAAACCTAAACAGACATTTCTGTAAAAAACAGATACAGCTGGCCAACAAGTACATGGAAAGATATTCAACACTGATAATTACTAAAGAAATGTAAATCAAATCCACAATGAGATGTTACATCACATCAGTTAGAATGGCCATCATTAAAATGTCTACAAATAATTTCTATAGAAGATGTGGAGGAAAAGGAACCCTCCTACATTGTTGGTCGGAATGTAAATTAGTATAGAAAATACAATGGTAAGGTTCCTTAAAAAACGAAATGTTGAATTATCATATGACCCACCAATCCCACTCCTGAGCATACCTGGAGGAAACCTTAATTTGCAAAGTTACATGCACCCCAGTGTTTATAGGAGCACTATTTACAATAGCCAAAACATGGAAAAAACCTAAATGTTCATCAACAGGGTCATAGATAAAGATGTGGGGTGTATATATCACATACACATACACATGCCCACACATACACAGACACAGAGAGAGACATAATGGAATATTATTCAACCATAGAAAAGAATGAAACAATGCCATTTGCAGTAACATGGAGGAACCTAGAGATTTTTATGTTAAGTATGTCAGAAAGAGACAACATATGATTTTACCTGGATGTGGAATATAAATACGACACAAATTAACTTATCTATGAAACAGACACACAGACATAAAGAGCAACATTGTGGTTGCCAAGGGGCTGTGGGAAAGGGATGGATTGGGTGTTAACTATTACATATAAGATGGATAAATGACAAGGTATCATTGTATAGATATTCAATATCTTGTAATGACCTATAATGGAAAATGATCTGGAAAAGAATATATATATATACATATGAAGTAAAGTTAATTTGCAATGTTTCAGGTATAATATCTGTAATACTTCAAGAAAAAACAGTTAAGAAAAATGGAGACAAAGATGGGAACACAAAAGACTGCTGATAATTAACCGAAACTGGGAGAAGCAAAATTTGAATTCACTCCTCCCCTACCTACTCACTGAGACTCAGAGGGAACATGGTCTTGTTGACAACTCGATGTGAACTTCTAGGTTCCAGAACTGTGAAACAACGCTTTTTGTTTGTTTGTTTGTTTTTAAGCTGCCTATTTGTCTTAGGAAACAAAGTTAGAGTTTAGTGCTAGTTGACTGTTACTGTATCAAATACTCAGAAGTGTAAGTATCTTTATTAAACACATGGAGATATTTTTCATTTTCAAAAAGAAGACATTCTGTTAATGAACAGAGAATGGAAGTGTTTGGAAGCACATGATAGTAAAGTCTAAACCACCTTGAAGAGACTGTTGGTAGAGATACATACATAGTAAAGGTGATTCTGGTGAGTACTCAAAGAAATAAAAAGAACTGTATAACAGTTTTTATCACCTTAGAGTATACATATATTATAAATAAAATGTTGCCAGAAACACTAATGGCTTTTCTGTTGAGGTATTAGATGGAAAAGAGAAACATGCTGTTGGAAATTGGAAGAAAAGCTATCCTTGTTATAAGTGGCATAAAACAGGCTAGATTGTTTTATACTGTTGAATATAGAAAGATAAATCTTGTACACAGTTAAATTGGATGCTTAGCTGAGGAGATGTCTAAGCCATGTTTAGAAGGTACAACCTGATTTTTTCCTTCCTGCTTATAGTATATTGTGAGAGAAAGGAAATAAATTGAGGAATTAACTATTTAATGAAAAGGAACCAGCCCTTGATGATTTGGAAAGTTTTCAGCCCATCCAGTCTCCATGCTCTGGGGGTAGAGGCAAGAGTGTAGTTGAACAACTATTTACTAAGGTAACAGTTAGGCAAGTGATTAGGCATGTGACTTATGTACGCAACAACAATCATTAAAAGCCAAGAAGAAAATTGGAGTTATCCAGAAAGTATCTGTGGAGAATCATGGTGTCTAATGGCATGGATCTCCTCAAAATTCACAGAGGGCAAAGAGGGTTTGAGAATTTTATACTAGTAGAAATAATTCCAGCCTGGACTGAAAGGAACAGAGATGGTATGGATATCTGTTTAATCCACCAATTTTGCTTTAATTTATCATATCAGTCCTAGAAAACTAATAAAACCTTTAAAAGAAGCAAAACTCATTGGAAGACTTCATGCCTGAGGAAGGAATATGATCTTCCCAAACGGAGGGGAGATACTTGAGATTAGCTATATGTAACTCATTGTCTTAAAAAGTATCTCCAGTGTCTTACACATTAAGAAAAGAGTTCAACTAGAAAGACGTGTATGTCTATATCCATATTCATCACTATTGTTATATGTGTGTCTATATACACATATAAATAATTATATCTACATTTATATCCCTCTGTAAAAGAATAAATAATCACACAAAGAAGCAAAACCAAAATGAAATCAGGACAAGATATATTGAAAAAGGTAAAAACATGCAAAAGAGTTCAAGAACGCTCTGGGTGAGATCACATATAGACACAGTGATTGATAAGTTATAATACCTATGAGTGCTAATCAGACAAATTAAGTCAATGAAACACATAGGATACTTATATATTATTAAACACATGGAAATATTTTCATTATACAAAAACAAAATGTGTTCTCTGTGAATCTTTCTAAAAACTATTATTTCACAATATTTTCTGATTCCATCAAAAATCATTTTCCCATTTTTGATTGAGACATTGGTATAGTCACATGATCTTATGGCAATTACCTAACTCTACAGTTATACAGTAAAACCATAGACAATACATAAGGAATGAGCATATTTTATTTACAGAAAAAAAATAGCAGAATTTGGAGCATAAGCCCTAGTTGGCTGATCACTGCTTTATATGTCAATGAAATTAATAATATTTTTGTTCTCTACCAATGAAATGTGTAAAAACTTATGCAGTATAGTACCTGACAGCAAATTAGAAACCTAAGATACGTATATGTGTAATATGACAGTAGGCATCTCACTAGGTGGGCTTCTCCGGTGGCTCAGACAGTGAAGAATCTGCCTGCAATGTGGGAGACCTAGGTTCAATCCCTAGGTCAGGAAAGTCTCATGGAATAGGGAATGGCTACCCACTGCACAGAGGAGCCTTATTAACTACCTGATTTTGCACAGAACTTAAATAATTCTTTGTCAGGATTTTTTGTTACTGTAGCCATGTTACACATAACACACACACACACTTTGTACTGTTTAAAAAAATATTTGATTAAGTATAGGAATACTTAAAGAGAAAAGCTCTTTTAGAATAAAATGAGGAGATATTCAAGAATAGGACTGCTAAAGTCAACAGCCTTGTCTTTCATCTTGATTCTTTAATTTATTTACTAGCTGAAAATGGGAGAGTTCCTTAAATTCCTGAATTTCATTCTTTTAATCTATAAAATGGATAATACAAATATCTCTTTCTAGGGGTTCTGTTAGAATTAAGGGCTCAGCATAGATGAGGCATATCACTGATACTTGATTTAATTTTGAGTTTTTGTATCATTAATCAATAGTAAGTGAAAGTAAAATTTGCTCAGTCATGTCAGACTTTTTGCGACTCCATGGACTATATAGTCACAATGAGTTGGACACGACTAAATGACTTTCACTATACAGTCCATGGAATTCTCTAGGTCAAAATACTGGAGTGCTTTCTCTTCTCCAGGGATCTTCCCAAACCAGGGATCAAACCCAGGTCTCCTGCATTGCATGTGGATTATTTACCAGCTGAGTCACAGGGGAATTCCAAGAACACTGGAGTGGATAGCCTATCTCTTCTCCAGGGGATTTTCCTGAACCAGGAGTCAAACTGGGTCTTCTGCATTCCAGGTGAATTCTTTACCAAATGAGTTATCCGGGAAGCCCAAATCAATAGCAAGTGGCAACCATATATATAAAGAATGTTAGACATAATTCTAAGTTTGTACACTCATTGTTAATACCACTGTAATAATTTTCACTTTTCAAACTAAAGCTAGATTATCATTTGCATTTCTGTGCTCTGTTGGCAAGAGCTATTAACATACTCCAGTAGTGCAACGCAGCAAATACTACATACGGTTCCTATGTTGCGGCAAAGCACTTCTAAATACATAAATATTGTACAGAGGCTACAGTTAACTGAGCAATTTAAGTATAACACAGGCTGTAATAAGTCAACATTACTATGTATACCTAGCAAAGCAATTCACAACAAAATGTGAGAAATATTTATTAATTGAAAATTGATCATAATCTATTTTAACAAATACTACAAATTTTTGTAGTTTTTTTTTTCTTGTCTTTTCTTTGAAAGTAAACCAGTATGAGATACTTCTTGAATGTCATCACACAAATTGAAGAAACAATACTTTTTACATTTAACAGATTATAGTTAACTTAGTTTAGTTCATAAATATAAATCATTGATAAATAAAAAAATCATAGGCCACAGCAACAAAGGCAGTACATGCTTAAAGTCTGGAAAAATTATTCCATTTTCATGCTATGGTTAGGCGTTTAACAATTCTTTTCCCCAGTGAATAATACAAACTTTCCATTTCAGATATGAATCCCTTGAGGATTAGGATTTTGATAGCCTAGTTATTTCTTGGTTTATGAAGCCACTGCCTTTGTGAGAACTTACAAGCTATAAAGCATCATAAGCCCACTGCTACAAGCCACCAAATCATTATTCTCAAAACATGGAACATAGTTATTCATGTAACATTTAAATATTTTACTACTTAATATACTCCGGTTCAATAGTGAATCAGATTCTCTACCATATCAAAGTAAAAGAATGCTCTCTAAATATGGTTAAATGCACGAACATTTTGTAAGCTATTATTAACAAGAGCAGAATTTAAATATACAATTTTGAAAAGTATTACTCTTGAGCCAGCCAGGCAACACATGCTACTATAAAAATTCCTCAGGGTCTTCAGTGAGAGAATATCTATTTAAATGCAAAAGGCAAGACAGTAAACAGCATGGTGGAACAGTGTAAGTCAGGCAGCCTAAAACTAGATGCATGCTTAGTCGCTCAGTCATGTCCAACTCTTTGCGACCCTCTGTCCATTGGGAATTCTCTAGGCAAGAATACCAGAGTGGGTTGCCATTCCCTCCTGCAGGGGATCTTCCCAACTCAGGGATCAAGCCCAGGTCTCCCACACTGCAGGTGGATTCTTTAATATTGAGATAGTAGGCCAGAATTGAAGGAGTGGTGGTCTTTGTATTCCAAAGTCTGAATGAAAAACCTCAAAGAATTGCAGGAATGTATTGTGGACTGAGATCAAATATCAAAGCAGTGCCATCACTTCATAGGAAATAGATGGGGAAACAATGGAAACAGTGTCAGACTTTATTTTGGGGGGCTCCATAATCACTGCAGATGGTGATTACAGCCATGAAATTAAAAGACGCTTATTCCTTGGAAGGAAAGTTATGAACAACCTAGATAGTATATTTAAAAGCAGAGACACTACTTTGCCAACAAAGGTCCCTCTGGTCAAGGCTATGGTTTTTTCAGTGGCCATGTATGGATGTGAGAGTTGGATGGTGAAGAAAGCTGAGTGCTGAAGAATTGCTGCTTTTGAACTGTGGTGTTGCAGAAGACTCTTGAGAATCCCTTGGACTGCAAGAAGATCCAACTAGTTCATCCTAAAGGAGATCAGTCCTGGGCATTCAATGGAAGGACTAATGCTGAAGTTAAAACTCCAATACTTTGGCCACCTCATGAGAAGAGTTGACTCATTTGAAAAGACCCTGATGCTGGGAAAGATTGAGGGCAGGAGGAGAAGGTGATGACAGAGGATGAGATGGCTGGATGGCAGCACTGACTCAATGGACATGGGTTTGGGAAGACTCTGGGTGTTGGTGATGGACAGGAAGGCCTGGCATGCTGCTATTCATGAGGTCGCAGAGTTGGACATGACTGAGACTGAACTGAGCTGAGTCATGGGATATGACTGAGTGAATGAACTGAACTGAATTGAACATTCTTGAAGCCTGTAGTCTTATAATTCATGAGATCTCTTGTCAAAAACAAATGTCTTCTGTTACAGACATTATATGTTTTTTAATGCCACTAGACTCAAAATCAACCCTGCTAATCTTGGTCATTACTAGCCTTATATTTAAATAGTTCTTAAACCTAAAGATCTGTCCTGAAGATTAGGCATTAGGATTTGTAATATTTCCATTCATCACTTTCACCTGGACTTTGAACTACAGTGATATTAATAAAAGTCAAGAATTGCAATTTAAAACAACTGTAAAATAACTTGTACATGTGTATGTAGACATAAATTTATGGAAAGAATCCCCAAGATATCACTTGGTAAAAATATTTGCAATATAAAAGAATTTATAGCAGTTTATCAATGTTTTTCAATTTGTTTGATATTAAAAATATATATTAATAGAATAAACTTACTTAAAAATCCTCATTAATTTTTGATACTCATTAATTTATAGATGTAAATGAGTGAATTGGAAACAAGTGAAGACACATGCATTTGTCTTATAGTTTATTTGTTATAAATAATATTTTAAGATTTATTCACATTCATGTGTTGGGAGGAGAGAGAGAGAGAGAGAGAGAGTGAGAGAAGAAAGCTGTGCAGGACTTATGACTCTTAATAGTCACAATCATAATAAGGAAGAGAAGTGCTGTCCACATCTGTTCAGTCATTACAGTCGTGTCTGACTCTTTGCAACTAACTCAATGGATTGTAGTCCAGTAGGGTGTCCATGGGGTTCTCCAGGCAAGAATACTGGAGTGGGTTGCCAGGCCCTCCTCCAGGGGATCTTTAAGTCCCAGTGATTGAACTATAATCTCCTGCTTTGCAGGTGGATTCTTTACCACTGAGCCACTGGGGAAGCCCAAGAAAAGTGCTAAAGGTCATTTATTATAGGTAATCGAAATCCCATCTTCCATGGGTTTGTATTTCTTTATTAAGAATATCAGAGTTTTTCATTAGGAACTCTAAGAAAGTTTCAGAGTTTGACAAATTTTGGTTAAATCTTATTCCCTCTGTATGCGTGCATGCTAAGTCATTTCGGTGGTGTCCAACTCTTTGCGATCCATGGCTGTAGCCTGTCAGGCTCCTGTGTCCATGGGATTCACCAGGCAGGAATATTGTAGTGGGTTGCTGCTAAGGTCCAGCTGCAGTGGATCCAGGGTAATTTGAAGCGGGGACAGCATGACAAGGAAAAATATTTATTTAATTAGAAATATAAAGAGATTAGGAAGAAATAGTGTAGTAGGAAAATGTAGTGGAGAAAGATTCTGAATAACTTGGTTTATGAGAAAAGCCAATAAAACTTCAGGACAAGAAGTCTGCACCATCTACGCTAGGCCACCGGTGTCCATTTGAATAGTAGAGAGTGCCCCGCCTTGGTCTCGCTCTCTCATGGATCTTAGAAGCCGGGGCAAGTAAGTATACATGGCGAGCCTCCATTCCCCAGATGGGAATTCAGCCAGAAAATAGAGTAAAGAAGACATGGGGAACCCAGTCCAGTGACTGCCCCCTCCTCTATTATCCAAAATGGACTTTTATACCTTTTTCTGTACATAGAGATCAATGGATAATATAAAATTATGCAGCATGAGCAGCCCTGGCTCTTATTGAGACCAGGCTTTCTCTCTGCATATCTAGTTGTATACATAATTCTTAAGTGATTTGTATTATCTTCTGGTCAGAAGGCCAGTTAACATTTTATAGCCCCTTTCTGATAAGGGTTTGTCAACCAGAAGACTTATTTGCCTTAACAGTGTTGTTCTTCCCAAAGTCTGGTTACACTCTCAGAAAGCACTAAATAAAGTTGCATTCTTACATAGCAAGGATACAACAATTTATAACAAGTAAAAAGAGTACAGTGATTTATAAAAGAAAAGTAATTAACTCAAAAGTCTAGTGTTGCTAACATCAAAACTACTATATTCCTATTTCTTCATCCTGATTACATTGATTGATATCCTCCCAGGTGCCTAAAAGATAAAGAATATGGAGGCTTGGCAGCAGTCATTGAGTCAACAGTGAAAACTGTCACCCATATAAGTTTTAGCTCTTTAGAAAAGGCTCTGTATCTTTAAGATGCTTTAAGCTTTGTGCCTTTCACGGTTAGGGGGCTGTAAGCAATTCAGGCGTTGGGGGGACTCTGTCAGGCAAGTTAGAGAGCCATGAAAGTGGTTTGAGCTGAAACATTCCTTTCATATGCAGGAGACTGTTAACTGGAGTCCTAAGTTAATTCCTTTTAGAGGCAGAAGAGTGGAAAGCACAGTAGAATAAAATCAGACTCTGGTTTTTTGGGAGTAGATGTTCAGAAAAACTCAGGGGGAGCCCCTGAAGCCAGATCATGCCTTTGTGTTTTGCCGGGCTTCCTTCCTCATGACCTTTGCCATGGGTGGAATTCCTCACGCTGGCTCCCGGCAGGTTGCCATTTTCTCCTTCAGAGGATCTTCCTGACTCAGGATCCAACCTGAGTCTCTTCTGTCTCCTGTATTGTCTTGTGTGTGTGTTTTTGTTTGTTTGTTTGACCACTAGTGGACCTGGGAAGCCCTTACTGCCTCTACTTACAGCTGTGTTTGTTTGGCTAAATTCATTAAACAATTTGAGATTTTATTTCTTCAGCTGTAAAATTGGAATAATTTTAACTACCTCAACTAATTATTATAAAAATTAAATAGCATTGGCTTCTCTGGTGACTTTAAAATAGTACTTGGTATATGTTTAATATTGGTGATCTTTTTTTTTTTTCTCTTAACTAATGACAATTAGGACCATACACAGAATTCAAGATTCACAAGCCAACAGTTAGGACTATCTTTGTGTTGATTTGTATAATAATTCTACTAATAATGTGACAGACCTGTTCCTTTTGGGAAGCCTCTTCGAAGCTTTTTAGTCATTATTTCTTGTCATCAACTGAAACCTTAGTCTCTTTCACATGAATGGTAGCAGGAAGCTAGTGTATTCACCGTAAAGTGTTGCTACTTAAATATATAGCTTATTATGTATAACCTCATTTGTTGAGTTAATATAATCCTGATAATGTATAGAATTCAAAATTTCAATTACTATCATTTTCTAAATTTGTTACTATGCTTAAAATAATATGGGGCTATTTATATCATTGTGCTAAGTACATAAAAAGTGTGTCCTACATTTTTGCAATGGATGAAGCTTGAGCCATAGTGCTCTGGAATTTCTTCCCAATTGACTTGAGTGTGTTGTTTTTATATAAAACTTCAGACTTTGCCATCATCTAGCTCACAGATTTTATCTTGTATTTGTAATTCCCATGGGACTCTGTTAATGTCTTTTTGAAATTCTGAACTATTCTGTGTATAAGAATAAAATGATCTGTCATTTTAATGTCTGAATCAACATAGGAATTGATGAGAGTCTAGCATTCTAGTATCTAGCCATGGCTATGTCCCTTTCCAAGTATTTACAGGCTCTTTAAATAATCCACTTGAAGATTTTGTCTAGATCCAGGTTCACTGGTCTGTAAATTTTTCTGTTATTTTTGCCCTTTCAAACTCAAAATATCATCCACCATATCTTTTCTTTCACATTTTCTAGCTAGCCAAAATTACTCAAAAATACTACCAATGCCTTTACAGTTTCACTACAACTCTGCAGTGACTTGGTAAGATTGTTTCTGTGGTTGAAGATTGAATTCACTAAAGAACATGTAAGTTTCTTTTACTATCCCCTCAATCATCTTTGGCTTCTGTTCAGATTATATATTTATTCTACTTTTTTAGGCTGAAGAGTCTGCTCCTTGACAGAGGCAAGGGAAGTAAAATTCAGGCTTTATAACTTCCACTGTCTGCTAAATTTAGTCTGAGCTGTAACTGTATCCTTTCTTTGTCCTTTTTAATCTAGTGTACCCAGCAACATCTCATTCCCCCCTCCCTTTTCTGTCTTATTTTTCATAAGACAAGCCATTCTGTGTAGCATATTTGACACAGTATATATCATACTTCTTTTCAGAAAGAGGTCAATCCTTAAGTATGGATAAAGATGTCTGGCATATAATTTTAACTGTAATGTATACTCAAATGTTTGTTCTCTGATAATTATTAGATATGTTGCTATTTTCCATGTCATAGAAAATATTATCTGGACTTCCTTAAATATGGTTTGGATGAGTAACTTTGAAAGGATTTGTGCATTCCAACCTTGGCATTTAGAGTTTTCTCAGTAAAATTATATGACAGTATGTCCAAAAGTATTCTAAGAATTCTGAAAGTAAAAATTAATAATCTTTATCTTAAGTAGTTTTTCCTGGGAAACAGACTCAGAGATGCAAATCTTCAAGCTTGTAGTGATTAGGGAATATCTTCAGCATTACCTCCTATTACAAAGTGAAGGACAAGAGACTGGATGAGAGGAGACTGTAATGTTGTTCAGAAAGCTCTGAATCTTTGTCTTTGTTTTAGTCAAAGTGATCATGATTTCACAAGCCTGTATTGACCAGACACAGATGAAGACTAACCCTGGGAAGAGAAGAAAACCTCAGATGTGGCAGTTCCCTTTGGTTGAAGGGAGTTTGTTTGTTTGTTTGTTTTTAATGAACACCTCAGTCCTAATTGTTATCTGGAAGGAACACCATATCAGCTACTGTAATTCACCCTTTCACTACAAAGACCCATTTGCTTCATATAATCAACTGATCCCATATTTGGACAGATCCTCTTGGATTCTGATTAGTTCCTATTACTAGGGAAACTAGCAGGAGAAAAGTTAATGGGTCAAACCACCCACTGTAGTGGTCTTAGTAATACAATTGATACTTATTTTTTCTGTATTCTACTGCTCATACTAGAGTTTCCTCATCTCTGTTTAGAATCTCTGATGGTCTTACTGTATTCTCCCTGGAGCATCCCTTATCTCTGTAGTAAATGGAGTGGCTTTTGAATTTTCTTACTATTGTTAAATTGTGGCTTTCTAGCTCTATATATCTATCTCTGTATCTGTTTTGCCGTGTCAGCTTCTCAGAGCCCTTGAGAAGTTCTATCATTTCTGCTTTACATAGGGTAGGTTATCAATCATTGTTGCTTCCAAGAACCATCCTAGCTTTGGATTAGTACAATTAGATGGGGCCTCATCAGGTTGTTAAATTCCATATTGTGAGAATATCATATTCCATACTGATATATTACTATTTATACAACTTTGTATAACACCCTCCTTGATTGAACATGTTGTCTTTACTCTATTGATACATTTACGACAGATCTATTGCATTGTAATCACTTCCCTCCTAGCAGACTTGCATTTTCCTGACCGAACTATATTGTTAATTAATTCTAGTTATTGGTCAAGTGGCTGGGATGAAAAGGACAGAGCTTGAAGCAGAGTGACATATTGTCAGTTAAGGCTGGGGACTCTGAATCATTTTCAAGGAAGGAGAGGATGTTAGTTTAACTGAGAGAAGTGGTTCACTTCTATAATCCCAAAGGTTTCAGATGGACTTCAGGTTTTAAACATTTTGAGTATGACAATCCTAATGCTCCTACTCCAAATATGAGTCTCATTAATTTGTAACCAAGATCCTGATTTCAATCTATTAGCTATACTATTCTTATAAGAAAACGTTAGGCAATATCTTAACTTTTCTCTGATAGTAGTCTGTTTAATAACCTCCCATGGGGACCATGCTGCCTTCACAATTTTACTTTGAGTTGATTAGTGATTATCTTTTATTTTTCTCCAAAATGTGTGTATATATCTCCAAAATGTATCCTCAGTTTCCATAGTCCTTATAAGTACTTTTTCTCCCCTAAACCTGCATAAACATCTGAGATATTCTATCTGGCAGTGCATTTATTTACTTTGGTATACCAATCACAGTTTATCATCAATGAGAACTTCAAAAATGTCACCAAGACTGCATGCCAAGCAAGGACTGTCAGCATTCTTTTTGCTAGTGAGGTGATTGAGTGGAAATCAAGCTTCCAAAAGCCAATTTAGTATCTGCTTCCTATAGTGACTCTACTATCGAATGTTGTAGGTCAGATTTCCCAGATATCAAAATCTGCAAATAGGTGTATTATCCCAGTCTGCTTTTAGAAACACCTATGAGAGAGTCAGGGCGGCAAGACTGAAATAAGACTAAATTTGAACTTTGATACAAAGGCAACAGATAATTCAATCAATCCCATTGGAAGCACTGAAGTTGGGATCATCCTTCAGTGATGTTTTGGATCCAATATTCAAATGCAGACTGACTTCAAGACAGGGAATATCCTTGGAAGAGAGAGCTCTCTTGTTCAAGGAAATTCTTAGCTGATAGCCTTTTGTCTTCCCAGAGGCTGAAAGAATGTCTCAGTCTGTGAGCAATCATTTGATCAGTGAAGTGAGCATCCACTATCTGATCTTATGCTGTTTACAATGCAGCAGAATAAAATTTGTTTCTATGGGGATAAAAAATACCATAATCGAGCAATATAATGAAATGTACTATTTTCAGCCCTTATGATAATGATATATTAAATGAAACGTAAATCTCAAATAATATATCTATAAAATTGTTGTTAAAAATGTTCTTTTTCCATTCATCTGGTTTTTAAAGAACACTGAAGTAATATCAATTATCATGATTTCAGCTTCAGATAACAGACCACATAGAAAGTAACTTAAATAACACAGGTTTCACTTATCAGTGACATGAAGACAAGCAGTTTAGAGGGTTAGTTCAGAAACTCAACATATTGACAGGAGGTTAGGGGCTTCTATATTTTAACCTTGTTCTTGGTGACACTGCAAGCATTGCATCTTGACGAAACTGGATAGTGCAAAATGCTTGCCTTTCATCTCTCCATTCCTGTTAGAGATTAAATATTTTTCCTAAGTCCTTTATGTTCATTGTCTAGAAATTTTTCACTTAACTACTCCTGAAATTTCAAATAAGGATGAGATTAGTACAGTTAGCTTAAACCAATTAATCGATTGCCTAGAAAAGGAAATGTTGTTTCCCACCACCAATTAAATCAGCATCTATATGGAATGAAAAGGAGAAATAGATGTAGAATAGGCAACTTTTTTTTTTTTTTTTTTTGCCACAGTGACTGTAGGGGAATTGAGTTGATGTAAATCAGG
>SJYC01079242.1:0-10957 GCA_006408675.1 Madoqua kirkii | reverse complement strand
AAAAAAAAAACTCTTCAGAAAGTGGACACATAGGGAAGCTACCTCAACCTAATAAAGATCAGAGCAGAAATAAATAAAATAGAGACGAAAATGTATAACAATCCCACAGCTAACATTATACTCAATGGTTAAAAGCTAAAAGTATTTCCTCTAAGATCAGAAACGATAAAAGGATACCTGCTCTCACCACTTTTATTCAGCATAGTTTTGGAAGTCCTAGCCACAGCAATTAGAGGGGGAAAAAAAGGAGAAAACAAATTGGAAAAGAAGCAAAACTGTCACTGTTTGCACATGACATGACACTATACACAGAAAATCCTAAAGATGCTACCAGAAAACTACTACAGTTTATCAATGAATTAGGTAAAGTTGCAGGATACAAAATTAATACACAGACATTTGTTTCATTTCTATACACTAACAAAACAAAAAGAAAAATTAAAGAAACAATTTCATTTACCAGCACATCAAAAGAATAAAATACATAGGAATAAAACTACCAAAAAGAAAAAAAAAATTCTGTTATCTGAAAACTAAGATGAAAGAAATCAATGATGACATATAGGGAAAGATATACCATGGTCTTGGATTGGAGCAATCAATATTGTCATAAGTCTATGTGGGAGGCACTCCGCAGAAAGAGTAGAGGCAGTGGATCTTCCCTCAGCAAAGCTGAGGGGTCCCGAGGAAAGGTGGGCCTGCTGTCTGCCAACCCAGCCCCCTCACAAGCGAGAGACAATCAGATGCGACAGGGGTTCCGTCGAAGCAGTTCCGCTTTATTGTTACAAACTCCCAGCTTATGTAGACAAACAGGAGGGTTTTTGGAGGAATTTTCCATAGTTGCACCAATCACATTAAAGGTCAAATCATTATGTGCCTTCAGTACAACAGGAGTCTACGGAGATCACACACTGTCTACATGCACAGAAATCAAGAGAGCCAGTCAAAAACTTTGACGGACAACATAGACCCTGCCCTCATCTCTTCCGTCAGGCACCATCTTAGGTTTTCAACCACAAAGCTAGCCCCTTTATTTTTAAGGTTTCCCATTTAGGGCCCCAGAAGTCTATACTTCTCAAGACAATCTACAGATTCAATGCAATCCCTATCAAATCATCATGACATTTTTTTCACAGGATTAAAACAAAAAAATTGTATAATTTGTATGAAAATGCAAACAACTCCAAATAGCCAGTGCAATCCTGAGAAAGAAAAATGGAGCTGGCGTATTCAGGTTCCCTGAATTTAGACTATACTACAAAGCTATAGTCATCAAAACTGTCTGGTTTTGTAATGGAACAAAACCAGAGAGTTTAATGGAACAGGATAATAAGCCCAGAAATAAATGCACAATATGATCAATTGGTCTACAACAAAGGAGGCAAGATAGAGATTAGACAGTCTCTTCAACAAATGGTGACAGAAAAACTGGACATGTATTTTAATGAAATTAAGACATTCTTTAACATTACACACAAAACTAAACTCAAAAGGAATTAAAGACCTAAACGTAAGACCAGATACTATAAAATTCTTAGAGGAAAACATAGGCAGAACACTCTTTGAGATAAATTCCAGCAACATGTTTTTTAACCTGTCTCCTAGAGTAATGAAAATAAAATAAGAGTTTTGCACAGCAAAGGAAATCATAAATAAAATGAAAAGACAACCCACAGGGTACCATATAGCAGATTTACACATAATCCAAAACCAAATGGAAGAGACACTTTGCCTTGTATGCAGATGCACTGTGGTTTTTGCAAAACCTTTATAATTTATCTTATGGCACAAGATGAAGCCATAAATAAATATATGTATGCACATTGTTTAAAAAAATGAAAGTCATGAATGGGGCAAGAAATGGAGATACCTTAAAGTAAACAAGATGGACTTACTGTGTGAAAAAGTCAGGTGGGACAGACTATTAATTTTCAAAAGGATGTTTGAGGTTCGTCCTAAAGTGAGATTATATATTCCCATGCATTTGAACTCTCAGATGGAAATATAACTTGCTTTTAACAATGAAATATAAATGCAAGTTACAAGTGTCACTTCCAGGCATGAGAGTTAAGAGTCAATGAGTGATTTTCCATGATATCTTTTCCCCATTCTCTGAACATTAAAACTGTGTTGAGAAACAATCTCTATCAACTTGTTATTTTAAGTGAGTAAAATAAACACATTCTTCTTGCCACCTGATAAACATGCAGCATGAGCTAGATGTAACCTTTGTTATATTAAGACATTACACTGTTTAGGTTGTTGGCAATTGTAGAAAAGCTTATCCCCTCCTGACTCAGAGAAATTGAGGCCAGGAAGAGGATCTTGATATATCAGAAAATTACATTATGTGTTTTGCAATTGGATAATACACAGTAAAGATTCTAAGATTGGGGGTTATAAAAAGGTAACTGATACCATGCAAAAATAAAACAGTCCCTTGGATAATATGAAAGACAGATGAGGTATTTAATATCATGTACCTATCAGGAAAGAAGCAAAAACAAAAGAAATAAAAAAGACTGTGGCCCTCTCACAAAAGTCTGCAAAGATTAAAGTATCCAATGTTAATTCCTGAGTGTAAATATACTCATAGTCACAGTAGCCATAATATTGTGGACAAAAAGTTCTTTAGTAAGATGATGCACATATGTGACTCAATTTTCCTTACTGATTACTAGTATTCTAAGCATATAACAAATGCTTGCAACACAGCAGTATTGTCATAAATATTGCAAAATATTTCTAGATTGCAATATTTTCTCTGTCTTAATAAAAAGAGAGAATGTGAGATACCATTCATTATTATTAGTTCGCACTTTTCCTTTTTTCTTTTTGTCTCTTCTCATCTTTTTTTTCATTTATATTCTAATGAAGGATAAATGCTTTATAGAATTTTGCTGTTTTCTGTCAAACCTTAATATGATATCAGCCATAGGTATACACATATCTCCTCCCTTTTGAACCTTTCTCCCATCTCCCTCCCCATCCCACCCCTCTGCTGCTGCTGCCACTAACTCGCTTCAGACGTGTCCGACTCTGTGCGACCCCATAGACTGCAGCCCACCAGACTCCCCCATTTCTGGGATTCTCCAGGCAAGAACACTGGAGTGGGTTGCCATTGCCTTCTCCACTCACCCCTCTAGGTTGATACAAAGCCCATGTTTGAGTTTCCTGAGCCATATGGTAAATTCCTATTGATGATCTACTTTACATATGGTGATGTAAGTTTACATGTTACTCTTTCCATATATTTCATCCTCTCTTTCCCTCTCCGCATGTCCATAAATCTATTCTCTATGTCTGTTTCTCCACTTTTGCCCTGTAAATAAATTCTTCAGTACTATTTTTCTATATTCCATATATATGTGTTAGAATATGGTATTTATCTTTCTCTTTCTGACCCACTTCACTCTGCATAACAGGTTCTAGGTTCATCCACCGCATTAGAACTGACTCAAAGTTGATCCTTTTTATGACTGAGTAATATTCAATTGTGTATATACACCACAACTTATTTATTCATTCATCTGTAGATGGACATCTAGGTTGCTTCCATGTTCTACCTATTGTAAACAGTGCTGCAGTTAACAATGGGATACATGTGTCTCTTTCAATTTTGGTTTCCTCAGGGTATATGCCTATGAGTGAGACTGTTGGGTCATATGGTGGTTTTATTCCTAGTTTTTAAGGAATCCCCATACAGTCTTCCATAGTGGTGATATCAATTTACATTCCCACCAACAGTACAAGAATGTTCCCTTTTCTCCATACCCTTTCCAGCGTTTATTGTTTGTAGACTTTTTGACGATGGCCATTCTGACCGATGTGAGGTGGTAATCTCACTGTAGTTTTGATTTGCATTTCTCTAATAGTGAGTAATGCTTAGCATCTCTTCATGTGTTTGTTAGTCATCTGTATGTCTTCTTTGGAGAAATGTTCATTTAGATCTTTTTCCCACTTTTTGATTGGGTTTTTTGTTTTTCTGGCATTGAGGTATATGAGCTGCTTGTGTATTTTGGAAATTAATCCTTTGTCAGTTGTTTCATTTGCTATAACTTTCTCCTATTCTGAGGGTTGTCCTTTAACTTTGCCTATAGTTTCCTTTGCTATGAAAAAGCTTTTAAGTTTAATAGGTCCCACTTGTTTACTTTTGTTTTTATTTCTGTTACTCTAGGAGGTGGATCATAGAGGATCTTGCTTTGATTTATGTCAGCGAGTGTTCTGCCTATGTTTTCCTCTAAGAGTTTTATAGTTTCTGGTCTTACATTTAGGTCTTTAATCTATTTTAAATTTATCTTTGTGTATGGTGTTAAGAAGTGTTCTAATTTCATTCTTTTACATGTAGCTGTCCAGTTTTCCCAACACCGTTTATTGAAGAGGCTGTCTTTGCCTCATTGTATATTCTTGCCTCTTTTGTCAAAAATACGGTAAAACACAGGGACATGGGTTTATTTTCAGACTTTCAATCTTGTACTATTGGTTTATATTTCCTTTTTTTTTTTTTTTTGCCAGTGCCATGCTGTCTTGATGACTGTAACTTTGTAGTGTAATCTGAAGTCAGGAAGCTTGATTCCTCCAGCTCCGTTCTTCTTTCTCGAGACTGCTTTGGCTATTCAGGATCTTTTGTATTTCCATATGAACTGTGAAATTTTCTGTTCTAATTCTATGAAAAAATGCCATTGGTAATTTGATAAGGATCACATTGAATCTGTAGATTGCATTTGGTAATATAGTCATTTTTACAATATTGATTTTTCCAACTGAGGGGCATGGAATATTTCTCCATCTGTTTATATCATCTTTGATTTCTTTCTTTAGTGTCATAATTTTCTTTGTACAGTTCTTTTGTCTCCTTAGGTAAATTTATTCCTAGATATTTAATTCTTTTTGTTGCAATGGTGAATGGGATTATTCCTTAATTTCTCTTTCTGATTTTTCATTGTTAGTATACAGAAACACAAGTGATTTCTTTGTAGTGATTTTGTTTCTAGCATCTTTGCTAAGTTCACTGATTAGCGCTAGTGATAGTGACTATTTTCAGGGTTTTCTATGTACAGTATCATGTCATCTGCAAACAAGGAGAGCTTTACTTCTTCTTTTCTGATCTGGATTCCTTTTATTTCTTTTTCTTCTCTGATTTCCGTAGCTAGGACTTCCAGAACTACATTAAATGATAGTGGTGAAAGTTGACACCCTTCTCTTGTTCCTATTCTTAGAGCGAATGCTTTCAATTTTCACCATTGAGAATAATGTTTGCCATAGGCTTATCATATTAGCATTAACTAAGTTGAGATAGGTTCCTTCTTTGCCCAGTTTTTTTTAACAGTTTTAATCATAAATTGATGCTGAATTTTGTCATAGGCTCTTCCTGCATCTATTGAGATTATCATATGATTTTTATCTTTCAATTTGTTAATATAGTGTGTCACATTGATTCACTTGCATATATTGAAGAATCCTTGCATGTCTGGAATAAACCCAACCTGATCATGGTATATGAGCTTTCTGATATATTGCTGAATTCTGTTTGTTTGTGGTGAATTTTTGCATCTATGTTCATCAATGATATTGGTCTATAGTTTTCTTTTTTGTGTGTGATGCTTTTGTTTGTTTTTCATAGCAGGGTGATTGATGGTGGCCTCATACAATGATTTTGGAAGTTCCTTCCTCTGCAGTTGTTTGAAAGAGTTTTAGAAGAATAAGGATTAACTCTTCTCTAAATGTTTCATAGAATTCTCCTGTGAAGCCATCTACTCCTGGTCTTTTGGGTTTTTTTGGTAGACTTTTGATCACAGCTTCAATCCAGTGCTTGTAATTGGGTTGTTCATAATTTCTATTTCTTTTTGGATCAGTCTTAGAAGATTGAATTTTTGTAAGAATCTGTTCATTTCTTCCAGGTTATCTATTTTATTGCCATATAGTTGTTCATAATAGTCTCTTGTAATTCTTTGTATTTCTGCATTATCTGTTGTAACCTCTCCTTTTTCATCTGATTTCTCTCTCTTTTTTCCTAGATGAATCTGGCTAAAAGCTTGTCAACTTTGTTTATCTTGTCAAAGAACTAGCTTTGAGTTTTATCAATCTTTACTATTATTTTTTATTATTTTTTCATTTATTTCTTCTTGGATCTTTGTTTTTTTTCATTCTACTTACTTTGGTGCATTTGTGTTCTTCTTTGTCCAGTTGTTTTAGGTAGAAAGTTAGACTGTCTATTTGATGCTTTTGTTGTGGTAGTTTTGTCTGTTTTGTTTTTATTTTTTGGTGTAGGATTGTATTCTTATAAACTTCCCTCTTAGAATTGCTTTATCTGTATCCCATAGGTTTTGGGTTGTTGTGTTTTCATTGTCGTTTGTTTCTAGTTTTTTTTTTTTTTTTAAATTTTCCTTTTTATTTCTTCAGTAGAATGTTAATTATTTAGAAATGTGCTGTTTAATCTCCATGTGTTTGTTTCTTACAGGCTTTTTGTTGTTGTTGTTGTTATTGTTGTTGATATCTAGTCTCATAGTATTGTGGTTAGAGATGATGCTTGACATGATTTCAATTTTCTTAAATTTACTGAGGTTTGATTTGTGACCCAAGATATGTTTTATCCTAGAGAATGCTCCATGTGAATTTGAGAAGAAGGTGTATTCTTCTACATTTGAATGGAATGTTCTGAAGTTATCAATGAGATCCATGTCATCTAATGTATCATTTAAGATTTGTGTTTCCTTATTAATTTTCTGTTTTGATGATGTGTCCTTTGGCATGAGTGGGGTGTTAAAGTCTCCTACTATTATTGTGTTCCTGTCAATTTCTTCTTTTATGTTTGTTAGTGTTTTTCTTATGTACTAAGGTGCTCCCATGTTGAGAGCATTCAGTTCAGTTTAATTCAGTCACTTAGTCGTGTCCAGCTCTTTGCGACCCCATGAATTGCAGCACGCCAGGCCTCCCTGTCCATCACCAACTCCTGGAGTTCACTCAGATTCATGTCCATCCAGTCGGTGATGCCATCCAGCCATCTCATCCTCTGTTGTCCCCTTCTCCTCCTGTCCCCAATCCCTCCCAGCATCAGGGTGTTTTTCAATGAGTCAGCTCTTCGTGTGAGGTGGCCAAAGTACTGGAGTTTCAGCTTTAGCACCAGTCCTTCCAATGAACACTCAGGCCTGATCGCCTTTAGAATGGACTGGTTGGATCTCCTTGCAGTCCAAGGGACTCTTAAGAGTCTTCTCCAACACCACAGTTCAAAAGAGTCAATTCTTCGGTGTTCAGCTTTCTTCACAGTCTAACTCTCACATCCATACATGGCCACTGGAAAAACCATAGCCTGACTAGACAGAATTTTGTTGGCAAAGTAATGTCTCTGCTTTTGAATATGCTATCTTGGTTGGTCATAACTTTCCTTCTAAGGCGTAAGCATCTTTTAATTTCATGGCTGCAGCCACCATCTTCAGTGATTTTGGAGCCCCAAAATATAAAGTCTGACACTGTTTCCACTGTTTCCCCATCTATTTGCCATGAAGTGATAGCACCATTGCCATGATCTTCATTTTCTGAATGTTGAGCTTTAAGCCAGCTTTTTCACTCTCCATTTTCACTTTCATTCAAGAGGCTCTTTATTCCTTCACTTTCTGCCATAAAATGCAAATCAAAACCACAATGAGCTATCACTTAATACCTGTCAGAATGACTTTTATCAAAAAGACGATAGTTAGCAAGTTTGGTGAGCATGTGGAGAAAAGGGAACTCTTGTGCACTGTTGGTGGGAATGTATTGGTGTTTTGACAATGAAAATCAGCGTAGAGACTCCTCAAAAATTAAAAACAGAACTATCATATATCCAGCAGTCCCACCTCTGGGTATATGTCCAAAGGAAATGAAATCACTATCTCAAAGAGCACTTCCATGTTCATTGCAGCATTATTCATAATAGACAAGATATGGGAAAACAAAAACAAAAACTTATGTGTTTGCCTACAGATGAATGGAGAGTTTATACACATGATGGAATATTATTCAACCATGAGTTAGACGAACATCCTGTTATTTGTAATGGATGGCCCTTTAAGACATTATGCTAAATGAAATAAGTCAGCTGGAGGGAGATTAATACTGGAAATCTCACTCATGTATGTGAGAATTAAAAAAAAGCCAAACTCATAGAAACAGAGACTAAAACTATGGTTGCCAGGGCCAGATGGGTGGCAGAGATGATGAGATATTGGTCAAAGGGTACAAACTTCCAGTTACAGGTGAATAAATTTTGGGAATCTAATGCATAGCACTGGTACCATAATAAACTTTTACCTTTTAATCTTTTATAGATCTAGTTGCTATCCTTTTTCAATATTCAGACTATCTTAATTGAAGCAATGTCATCATATCTTAAGGAAATTTATTTTCTCATCTTTTGATGATATACAAATGAGAACCCTGACATTTTTTTCATCCTGAGTAGTGACATTTTATAAAATGTCAAATGAAGTGTTCATATATTCCAACTATCTATATGCATATGGTAAAACTACTCTGGGTTAAAGCTATCATCATTCATTCATTCCTCAATCATTATTTTGAAAGACTCATATATCCTTGGATTTGGGGTGGATGCTCTGGACACAAAGACAAGTACATATGGTAACTATTCTCAAGGAAATTCCAGTGTGTTTGGAAAAATCCCTGACATACAATATGTATTTATTGAATGTCTAATTATTAGGTGCTGGCCATTATTCTAGGTAATGAAATACAATGATGACTGAAGCGGCATATTTTCTTTCCCTACGAGACTCATTTCTTAGTGGGTAGAGAGGTAAACAAGTGAGAATCAACAGCAACAATAAGTAATGTGTGCAGTTTATTACATAAAATAGATTAAAGGGTTTTAGAATGCAAAGAGAAAGACAGTGCACAGTATTAGATAGGCTAATCAGGAAGTCTATGTTAAAACTTTGAAAAGATCTGAAGGAATGAGGGCATAAATTAATCAGGTATCTGAAGAAATAATGTTCTAAGCAGAGAGAGGTTAATGGTTTGAAAGAGGTTAAGGTAGTTCGTGGCAGGCTCTTGGTATGTGTTTAGGGCAAGAGACCAGTGTAAACAGATTAGTTTGAACAAAGGAGAAAGAAATAGAAGAAGTCAGAGAGGTAAACAAGGGACTGGTGCAATAGGTCATTTTTGGCTTTGACTATGAGTGAGATATTTTGAGCACAGGAGGCATAATACTATGATTTATGCTCTGGGAGCCTCAATCTGGATGTGTACACAAAATACAAAAACATGCAAATAAAGATGCATACAATACTACTGTGAATATTGGAGTACATGTGTCTTTTTTAATTATGATTTTCTCTGGGTATATGTACAACAGTGAGATTTCTGGGTCATATGGTAGATTTATTTAGTTTCTTAAGGACTCTCCATAGTGTTTTCCACAATGGCTATATCACCAGCAGTGTAGGAGGGTTCACTTTTTTCCACATCCTCTCCAGCATTTATTATTTGTAGATTTTTTGATGATGGGCATTATTTCAGATGTGAGGTGATACCTCATTGTAGTTTTGGTTTGCATTTCTCTAATAATTAGTGATGTTGAGCATCTTTTATGTATTTATTGGCTATTGGTATGTGTTTTTTGAAGAAATGCTCACTTTTTGATTGGGCTATTTGTTTTCCTAATGCTCACAGTAGCAGTATATACCATAACCAGGACATGGAAGCAACCTAGATGCCCATTGACCACATAATCAATGAATAAAGAAGATGTGGTACATATATATAATGGAATATTACACAGCCCCAAAATGAACAAGTTTGAATCAGTCCTAGTCAGATGGATGAAATTAGAGCCTGTTATACAGAATGAAGTAAGTCAGAAAGAGAAAAAAGTATTGCATATTAATGGATGTAAATGGAATCTAGAAAATGATATTCATGAACCTATTTGCAAGGAAGGAATGGAGACCCAAATGTAGAGAATGGACTTGTGGACACAGTGGAGGAGAGAGAAAGAGTGGGATGAATGGAGAAAGTATCATCAACATATATACAGTATCAGGTGTAGATGGATAGCTGGTAAGAAGTTGCTATGTAGCACAGGGAACCCAGTCTGGGGATCTATCATGACCTGGACGGATGGGATAGTGGGGAGGGGAGAAAGGCTAGGAAGAGAGGAGATGTATGTATATTTATGACTGACTTGTGTTGTTGTACAGCAGAAAACATGAAGGAGGGCATGGCAATCAACTCCAGTATTCTTGCTTGGAGAGTCCTATGGACAGAAGAGATTGGCAGGCTACCGTCCATAGAGTTGCACAGAGGCGGAGACAACTGAAGCAATTTAGCACATATGAATGCATAGCATAAACCAACACATTATTGTAAAAGGTGTTTTTTTTTTAATTTAAATAAGTGAAGTGTTTGCTAAAAAAAAAATGCATATAGCCCAACGTTATTATTATAATGGGACATGGCAGAGAGGTAACTCAAGGGAAGAGGCATTACCTCTTTCTCTTCGCAGGGATTAGGGAAGACCATGCCTTTTCCCTTTAGTCACATGACACAGTAATAATGACTTTTTCAAAAACAATTTTCTCCTGTGAAGTCCATAAAGGCAGAACCTTGTATGTCTTTCTCTCCACAGTAATCTGTGTCCCTTGCACATCATCTGTCACATATAAATTAATTTTGAAGTATGATCATAATAGGAGTTATCCTGGAGTTGAAGCAGTGACTTTTGAGATAGAGGAAATGACATGCAGGTGGACTCTGCATGGCACTTGATTTCACCCTCTATGCAATGATGGCACTGGATTAAAGATCTTTATTTACTGTGACTGATTCCTTTTTCAACTATAGACATGATAGTGTCTTTTCTTTCAGGTCAATTAAAATTAATACCTATTTTCTTATATATCAAGTACTTTAAGTAAAATTATGACTGTATCTGTTGTATTTTCCTTATTTAGGCTGTATC
>SJYC01079241.1:0-12430 GCA_006408675.1 Madoqua kirkii | reverse complement strand
TTGAAGCCAATAATCTGCTTTGCTGGATGCCTGATGTCCTCTGCCAGCCTTCAGAAGTTGTTTTGTGGAGTTTATTCCGTGTTGAAGTGTTCTTTTGATGAAGTAGTGAGGGAGAAAGTGTCCTCCCCGTCCTATTCCACCGCCATCTTTTTTCCAGCTGTATCTTCTTCTTAAGGCTAGATCTCCCTGAGGGAACAAAACTAACCACTCCCATTTCATTGCCATTTCTATACTGATGCCTTAAATATGTCTCCAGCTTCTATTTTGTCCTGAGCTCCAGGCCCACAGATACAACCAATATCAAATATTGTCAATTTAGTATTACCACACTTCTTAAATATTGACCTGCTCCCCTAATCTGCTTTGTTCTCTGTTTCTTTGAATAGCACTAGAACTACCCCCAAAAGAACTTGAGCTTTAACTCAATTCCTTCCTTCTCTTTGGTCCACACTTTCAATCACTAAATCTTGTGCATTCTAGTCCTAGCTGGTTGGTGAACTTGTCACTTCTTTGTACCCTTACTGCCAACTTTCTTTGGGTCCACGATCAACTCCGGGCAAGATTACATTATCACCCTAGCATTTTTGTCTGATTTCAACTTCCTCCACACTTCTGCCAGCAGACTCTTTATAAAATGCAAATCTGACATTGGTATTCTTCTTCTGAATGCATTCTATGGCTTTCTGTATAAGAGTTCCTTAATTGGCTACATTATATGCTTTTCCTTCTTCTTTCTTAAATGCAGAACTACAAATGTATTCAGGAAAGCTCCTTAAAGAATATAGACTCAGAAAGGAGGTGTGCACTTTTGCCATTCTTCCTTTTTGTGCCTGTAAGATGGTTATGATATTGGAACATAACCAGTTATTTTGGACTTGAGGCTTTGAGGTTAGAAGTCATGTAATATACTAAGAATTTTAGATAGGGCTACAGAAAGGCAACATGAATCCTTGATGTCTATGGATTGGTCATACCAGTTGTGGCCTGAGTACTCTCAAACTTTTTCATGTGAGAGAAATAGAATTTAATTTAATTTATTTATTCACATATTTGTTTTTTCATTACATGTAGCCATTTATAGTTCCAATTGTAGGATGAGCTGTATAATTTGTGGAAGAGAGTAAAAAAAATGAAAAAAAAAAGCAAGGAATCTTGTTTAAAATAATTAAGACTGTCAAGGTGCAAATATCAGAGCTTTAAAGCAAGCAAGTGTCCGTTTTAAGCCCACATCCTCACGTCAGATAGCTGTCAAAAACTCGTCAAATCAGACCTATTTGATTGAGAGACACCTATTGCTCTTTGAATCAAAGTCCTAAGAATCCCTTACTAGACTCTTTGAAATCTGGTATTCGCTTTCCTTTCCAGATTCTTCTCTCATCACTTTCCATCTGTGATGCAATCATAATGAATTATTATCAGTTTCCTTGCACTCCCAGGATATGTCTATGTAACCAATCTCATCTAATAGCTGTCAAAAACCCGTCAAATCAGACCTATTTGATTGAGAGACACCTATTGCTCTTTGAATCAAAGTCCTAAGAATCCCTTACTAGACTCTTTGAAATCTGGTATTCGCTTTCCTTTCCAGATTCTTCTCTCATCACTTTCCATCTGTGATGCAATCATAATGAATTATTATCAGTTTCCTTGCACTCCCAGGATATGTCTATGTAACCAATCTCATCTTATATTCTTCATCTGGCTAATACCTATCCAGTTTGAATGTTTCAACTTTGAGGTCACTAATTTTGGGAAAATTTTTCTGACTTTCCAAGACTACTTAGACGTCCCTGACTTAAACTTGAATTGAACCTTATACTTCCTTTAATTTATGTACTCATGAAATTGGTGTTATTAATTATGTTACATCCAACTATACTGAAATCTTTGTAAATGAAGCATGTGTCCCTTGTTCAACCTCATATTCTTTATACCTAACAGTATATAAAACATAGAAGGTGCTCAAATATTTACTGTTAGATTTTGAATGAAAGACACATGCTAAGAAAGGGAAGATTCTGGATTTTATTTCTAGTTCTAAGAAATTATTACCTACTTTTTCAACATGCAAATATAAATTTGAGAGTAAACAAGTAAAACAGATGAAAATTGTTAGCCATTGAAAGGTAGAGTGTTTAATGTCAGGAACATAGTAAATATTCAAAGTATAGTGGGGGCAAAAAAGGACACTATATATTTCCATTTGTAGTACTCAGCATGTGAAGCGTTATGTTAGCCCTTATAACACTGAGCATCTAAAGAACCAGGATTAATATTTTTAAAATGTGGTGTATAATTTAATACAATGTCTATAAACCTCTCAATAAGTCATATTCATTTAAGAGACATTTTCAGTCCATGAAAGGGTTTTCATATGCATAAACACATGGCAAACTTCACAAAGTTGGGGAGTGTCTTATGGAGTAAATTAAAGCCAGTGTAGCCCTCATTGCCAAGTCAGATGAATTTAGCATTTATAGATCCAAAGTAAATGAATAAAGCTGGCCGATACCTTATAAAATGTGCAGAAACATATTCTTTTTTGTCTGGGTATGTAGCATTATTGCTTTAGGACCTTAAAATGACCATTTTTATGATATTAAATAAGAGATATGCCCTTACTGGGTTTATTACACATATCAAAAGAGTTGGTTCTAACTAGAAAACACAGGTTTTTTCTTTGTCATTTAAACATTTTGTATGAATTTCTGACTGCTTGGAACTCATAATAAAATTTCAAATCATTTTACAATAACTTCTGAAATCACGTTTTGGCTAATTGTAGAATGGGAGCGTAGGCATGTGTGTGTATGTGTGTGTGTATTGGTTACACATAGTTTGGGGTTGGTTTGAAATACAGAAGTCATTTTAACTTTTTAAAATTTGTTTCCATTAATTTACTTCCTTTGAGTCTGATTTATCTTTCATTGTTTGGTTTAATTACTTGCTTTCTGTCTTTGTCTCCTAATAGGTTTTAGTTCTATTTTTAACTAACCTGTTACCTGCTTCCCCCTTAAAGTATTTCTTTCCATTTGCTCCTTTAGATGTTTTACCTAACACGTTTCTTTTCACCACTAAGGATTTTGGAAGATGCATTTCTTTGCAGGCATATGACACTTCGGTTCTTCTTTGCTCAAGCTCCCTCTTCTGTTTACTTTCTTATCTCTTGTTTAGGTCTTTATAATCTGTTTTTCACTCCCTTTTCCTCAACTGCCTTTTGAAGTTCACCTTTTATTATATCTTTCCCATTTTTTTCTTCCAATCCCACCTTATCCCACCACCCTCCTGCCCCCCCCTTTTTTTTTGCTTTTGAATAGTGAGGCATAAGGAAGATTCTGAGCCAAGAATCCAGAGACAGCTAGGTTGAAAATGGGCTAACTTATTTAATTTGAAGAATACCCCTGTATGAAATAGTATATTGCCTTTATATTACACACTTTAAACCAGAAGTAAATATAGTTACCTTTTCTGGGACTACATTATGCTATTTTTATAATTAGTTCTCAGTATTTATATGACTATGTATTTTATTGAGAATATTCTGTTATTTTAATACTGAGTACT
Organism: Madoqua kirkii; assembly: GCA_006408675.1. Lineage (NCBI taxonomy): Eukaryota > Metazoa > Chordata > Mammalia > Artiodactyla > Bovidae > Madoqua > Madoqua kirkii. The sequence goes on along the minus strand of SJYC01079241.1, from coordinate 8,866 downwards.
TAATTTGAGTAAGTTAAAAACAGAAATACCCAGAATAAAATTCATGGACTTGCTCACCAAGTAAAGGTTCTTGGAGCTTTATGAGCAGATTCACACCACAATCTCTGCATCAGTCAAAGAAAGGCTATTGTCTTTTCAGGTCCCCTTAAACAAAAAGGAAGTCCATAATTTTGTTCAATTCTTAGATATTGGAGACAGTTTTTCCCCCACTTGGGCATTCTCCTTGGTTCTTTATGTGAACTAAGATGCCTACAGTATCTTTCCAGAAGAACTCAAACCCTCTGGCTGCAGAGGAAGCATTCTACCAAGATGTGGCACAATTTTTACCATTGGAGCCAGATAACCCAGTGAACTCTTGACAGTGTAAGTATCTGAAGTGCTTTTTTCCATGTGGAGACTTCATAAAAGAAAGACATGCTTAAATAAAGCCTTAAGGTTTCGATTCATTATTTCCACTACAAATATTATTTCCCTTACAAGTATTATTTCCCATCCATATGCTCTAAAAAAATTGTTATTAGCCTGCATGGTTGGTTTCTGATGAGAACTCTCTTCTATGCTTCAGATGACTATTTTCTTACTTCTTTTTCACATGGCAGAGAGAAGAGAGAGAGAGAATACTCTAGTAGCTCTTAAAAAGGCCACTAATCCCATTGTGAGGCATGTCATCTCACTCTAATTACCATTGTGTTGGAATTTGGAGCTTCAACATAGGAATTTGCAAGGACACAAGACAGTCCCCAAGAGCCTGTTAATATGCTCTCATCAAAACTGAATCCTTGATACAACACTCATTAGTGGTGTAGAAATAGAACCAGTCAAACTGACTTTTCTCAAACAGCTTGCTATCATCTGAATGTTTATTCCCCATGAAATTCATGGGATGAAATCTTATTGCCCAATGTCATGGAATTAGGTGTAAGGTGTTACTAGGTCATGAGGGGACAGCCATAGTGAGTGGAATGACAAAGGCTTAATGCTTTTAAGAAAGAGACTGTACAGAGCTCCCTGGCCCCTTCTGCCATGTGAGGATACAATAAGAACTCTACAACTTTGAATAGGGCCCTCACTTGACCCCACTGGCACCTGATCTCAGACTTCTAGACTCCAAAACTGTTAGAAATAAATTTCTGTTATTTATAAGCTATCCAATCTGTGGTATTTTGTTATAGCAGCATGAATGAACTAAGATATAGTCCTTCCAAAGTCAGGATTGAACTCATTCATCCAAACAGAGTTGGGAACACTAAGTCCAACAAGCTATCTGCCAGGCCATGTGGGAGGCAATTCAACCTATGTATCCCAGCTGTTGCATGCCACATGTGGAACAAATGTGAATAACTAACAGCATTTCCTTTGCCGCACATTTCATGTGCACTTAGAACTGTGGTGTGTCTTTTATAGAAGCCAGAAATTAGTTTGCCTCCACCAAAATGGTAAATTTCATTCTTGGGAAGCCAAAGGAGTTTCCAAGTGTTCAGTAAATACAACCAGTAGAATATGCAGCCTTCTATAGGAACATGAAGCCAAAAAATTAAAGAACGCTTGCTCCTTGAAAGAAAGCTATGATAAATCTAGACCGTGTATTAAAAAGCAGAACATCATTTTGCCAACAAAGATCTGTATAATCAAGCTATGATTTTTCCAGTAGTACAGTAGTATGTGCGAGTTGAGTGCTGAAGAACTGATGCTTTCGAATTGTGGTGCTGGAGAAAACTCTTGAGAGTCCCTGGGACAGAAAGGAGATCAAGCCTGTCAATTCTATAGGAAATCAATCCTGAATATTCACCTGAAGGACTGGTGCTAAGGCTGAAGCTACAAGTACTTTTGCTACTGGTGCTAAGAACCAATTCATTGGAAACAATTCATTGATGTTGGGAAAGATGGAGGGCTAGAGGAAAAAGGGGTGACACAGGATGAGATGGTTGAATGGCATCACCTACTCAAAGGACATGAGTTTGAACAAACTCTGGGAGAGGGTGAAGGACAGGTAAGCTTGGCATGCTGCAGTCCATGTTATCACAGAGTCGGACACAATCTAGCAGCTGAACAACAGTGAGCAATAAAACTATGTCTGAAAATGACTACCCTTAGTTGAAAAAGAGATAATCAGAGGAATAACTATTTCATTACTTACATACTCAGAGAGTGTCCCTATCTTTGTAGTCACCCAATTAGAAAAGGTGGTATGAAACATTTCCCCAAATTTGTTAAGCTGAGGTCTGGAAGGAAGAATTCTTCATTGGCCGTCAGGCTATTAATATAAATTTCTGAAGTCTTCCTCTTTGCAAACCACACACCATCCTTATTTCTCTCATGGAGTCCTCTTATACTGACCATCCTTTCTATTTAGGGGCTCAGTAGTTTTCCAAACTCTATTCTCTTTCCATCACTTCTTTTTTGCTTCCTTTATATTTCTACATTTTCAACTACCACCTATAACCAACCTAGTGTTTGTAACTATCTTAGTCTTAGTTCAGTTGCTCAGTACTGTCCAACTCTTTGTGACTCCCTGATCTGTAGCACACCAGGCCTCCATGTCCATCACCAACCCCTGGAGCCTACACAAACTCATGTCTATTGAGGGTGATGCCATCCAACCATCTCATTCTCTGTCATCCCCTTCTCCTCCTGCCCTCAATCTTTCCCAGCATTAGGGTCCTTTCCAATGAGTCAGCTCTTCGCATCAGGTGGCCAAAGTATTAGAATTTCAGCTTCAACATCAGTCTTTCCAATGATTGCCTTTAGGGTGGACTGGTTGGATCTCCTTGCCTTCCAAGGGACTCTCAAGAGTCTTCTCCAACACCACAGTTCAAAAGCATCAAGTTTGACACTCAGCTCTCTTTATACCCCAATTCTCACATCTATACATGACTACTGGAAAAACCACAGCCTTTACTAGACAGACATTTGTTGGCAATAGTTTTGTCATATATGTGTTTCTTCTTCTACCCTATATAATCATCTTTCAGATACTTTATATAAATACCTCATTTAATTCTCACACTAATTACTTATGGCTTCTGCCATAATTAAAGAAGAACTAATGAAGAAGAACTAAAAATCCTCTTGATGAAAGTGAAAGAGGAGAGGGAACAAATTTGCTTAAAACTCAACATTCAGAAAACTATAATCATAGCATCTAATCGCATCACTTCATGGCACATAGTTGGGGAAACAGTGGAAACAGTGACTGACCTTATTTCTTTGGGCTCTAAAATCGCTGAAGACAGTGACTGCAGCCATGAAATTAAAAGTCGCTCGCTCCTTGGAAGAAAAGTTATGACAAACCTAGAGAGCATATTGAAAAACAGGGACATTATTTTGCCAACAAAGGTCCATCTAATCAAGGCTATAATTTTTCCAGTAGTCATGTATGGGTGTGAGAACTGGACTTATAAAGAGCACTGAAGAACTGATGCTTTTGAACTATGGTGTTAAAGAAGATTCTTGAGAGTCCCTTGCACAGCAAGGAGATCCAATCAGTCCATGCTAAATGAGATCAGTCCTGGGTGTTCATTGGAAGGACTGATGCTGAAGCAGAAACTTCAATCCTTTAGCCACCTAATGCAAAGAGCTGACTCATTGGGAAAGACCCTGATGCTGGGGAAAGATTGAAGGTAGGAGGAGAAGGGGGAGACAGAGGCTGAGATGGTTTAATGGCATCACTGGCTCAATGAAAATGAGTTTGAGTAAGCTCCAGGAGTTGATGATGGACAGGGAAACCTGGCATGCTATAATCCATGGAGTTGCAAAAAGTCAGACATGACTGAGTGACTAAACTGAACGAACTAATCCTGTGAAGTAATTGTTTATCCCCAGAAGGTAAAACTGAGATCTGAATTTCAATGACCAAGTGACAAAACATAACTTTGAATCCATGGGTTAAACACTGTGTTATTTTTCCATTTCCCTAGTTATCTGTGTGACTTTTGAAAAAGTAAACCAGGATTGTGTGTTAGTCACTCAGTCATGTCTGGCTCTTTTTGACCCCATGGGCTTATAGACCACTAGCCTCCTCTGTCCATGGAATTCCCCAGGCAAGAATACTGTAGTGGGTAGCCATTTCCTTCTCCAGGGGATCTTCCTAACCCAGGGATTGAACCTAAGTCTCCTCTATTGTGGGTACACTCTTTACCGCCTAAGTCACCAGGGATTATCTCTGCTTAAGATCTATAATAAATGCATGATCACCTGTAGAAAAGTTTGGGTTTCTGTTCTGGATACAAAAGTTCTATAGTATGGACCTAGAATGGTTTTCCAGCAATTCTCCAATTCATAACCTCTGGTTAAATCATATGCAATTACTTACATTTTTCTGACAAAAAAAAATTCTGCTGTTTCTTTGCTTTTGTACATTTTATGTTCATTGTAAGGGATGCCCATTTCAGAACATTATTCGTACAATAATCTTTTTGCTTTTACTCCAATTCTGTAAGTACTACCTAGGTAGAGTGCCTTAAATTGTGCTTAGTTGCTCAGTTGTGTGTGACTCTTTGTGAACTCTTGGACTGTAGCCTTCCAGGCTGTTCCTGAAAATTTTCAGGCAAGGATACTGGACTGGGTTGCGACTTTCTCCTCCAGGGGATATTCTAAACCCAGGGATCAAGTTCATATCTTCCATGTCTCCTGCATTGTAGGTGGGTTCTTTACCCATTGAGCCACTGGGGGAGCCCAGCATGACTTGAATTAGGTTCCCATATTATAGTATTTTTTAATATGATGTTTACCTGTTTCTCTCTCCTACTATCATGTTGGTGCAAAAGTAACTGCATTTTCAAACCCTGAATTTTAAATTGTTATAACTAGGTCAAAATAAGAACCATTACAATCAACACATTTTTGCTAATGAGAAATAACTTGGTTTATTCCTGTAGCATAAAAATCTGTGTTTCAGATTCATTGAACTCTTGGAAAGCATTTCCTACATCCTGTTGGCTGTGGAAGCTTTTTCCCTGAAAAAAGTTGTCAAAATGCTAGAAGAAGGGATACAAAGTTGGTAAGATGTCAGGTGAATATGGCAGGTGAGGCAAAACATTGTAGCCCAATTCATTCAACTTCTGAAGCATGGTCAAACGATGTGTGGTTGGACATTGTTGTGGAGAAGAAATGGGCCCTTACTGTTAACCAGTGCTGAATGCAGGCCTTGCAGTTTGCAGTGCACCTCATTGATTTGCTGAGTATACTTCTCAGATGCAACGGTTTCACCAAGATACAAAAGTTTTAGTGGATCAGACACACAACAGTGACCACAACCTTAATTCTGGTGCATGTTTGGCTTTGGAAAGTGCTTTGGAGCTTTTTCTCAGTCCAGTCACTAAGCTAGCTGTTGCTGGTTGTTGTAGAAATTGCACTTTTCCTTGCAAGCCACAATCCGATTGAGAAATGTTTCTTTGTTATTGCATAGAATAAGACAAGAATACACTTCAAAGTGGCTGCTGTCAGCTTATGTGGCACACACTTATCAAGCTTTCTCACCTTCCTAATTGTATTAAAAGCTGAATCACTATAGAATGGTTGACACTGATTTCCCAGGCAACTTCTTGTGTAATTGTAAGGTGATCAGCTTCATCGATGGCTCTCAATAGGTCATTGTAAACTTCCAATGACCAGCCACTGGGGTCCTCATCTTTAAGGCTCTCATCCCCTTTATAAAACTCTTGAATAACTATTACATTGTACATTCATTAGCAGTTATTGGGCCAAATGCTTTGCTGATGGTGTGAGTTGTGTCCGTTGTTTTATGAGCCATTTTGAACTCAGATAAAATTGCTCGGATTTTCTTTATCCCTAAGATCATTTCCATAGCCCCAAATAAATATTTTTAAAAATTAGATATAAATCACTAGGGAAAAAAGTGAGAAATACACATGAAAATTATGTATAATATAATCACATTTTTAAAGAATGTATTCCATTATAAACAGCAATGTTCAACAGTGTAAAAAATGCAGTTATGTTTGCATCAAACTAACAGATTTTGAATCCATTAAAGAAAAGAATATAATCTAAATGCAATCTTCATTTAGAGCCTAGACACCTACTTATTTTATTAGACAAATTAAGTAGCCATGCTTTGTCTTGGGACTTTGGTAAGTATGTTAACATATTTTCTGTTAATGTGATATTGTTGTTCAGTCACTTAGTTATGCCCGACTCTTTGCTGCCACATGGACTGCAGCATGCTAGGCTTCCCTGTCCTTCACTATCTCCTGGAGCCTGCTCAAGTTCATATCCATTGAGTTGATGATGTCATCCAACCATCTTATTCTCTGTCATTTCCTTTCCTCCCGCCTTCAATCTTTCCAAGAATCAGGGTCTTTTCTAGTGAGTCAGCTCTTTGCATCAGGTGGCCAAAGTATTGCAGCTTCAGCTTCAGCATCAGTCCTTCTAATGAATATTTAGGATTGATTTCCTTTAGGACTGACTGGCTTGATCTCCTTGCAGTCCAAGGGACTCTCAAGAGCTTCTCCAACACCAGAGTTCAAAAGCATCAGTTCTTTGGTGCTCAGCCTTTTATATGGTCCAACTCTCACATTCATACATGACTACTGGGAAAACCATAGTTTTGATCATTCAGACTTTGTCAACAAAGTAATGTCTCTGCTAACACTATGTAGGTGTGTCATAGCTTTTCTTCTGAAGAACAGGTATCGTTTAATTTCATAGCTGAAGTCCCAATCTGCAGTGATTTTGGAGCCCAAGAAAATAAGGTCTGTCACTGTTTTCATTGTTTCCCCATCTATTTGCAATGAAGTTATGGGACCAGATGCCATGATCCTCATTTTTTGAATGTTGAGTTTTAAGCCAGCTTTTTCCCTCCTCTTTCCCTTACATCAAGAGACTCTTTACTTCCTCTTCACTTTCTGCCATTAGAATGGTGTCATCCGCATATCTACAGTTATTGATATTTCTCCCAGAAATCTTGATTACAGCTTGTGCTTCATGCAGCTCAACATTTCTTATGATGTACTCTGCATATAAGTTAAATAATCAGGGTGACAATATATAGTTTTGTCATACTCTTTTCCCAATTTTTATTCAGTTCATTGTTCCATGTCCAATTCTAACTGGTGCTTCTTTACTTGAACACAGACTTCCTCTTCACTTTCTGCCATTAGAATGGTGTCATCCGCATATCTACAGTTATTGATATTTCTCCCAGAAATCTTGATTACAGCTTGTGCTTCATCCAGCTCAACATTTCTTATGATGTACTCTGCATATAAGTTAAATAATCAGGGTGACAATATATAGTTTTGTCATACTCTTTTCCCAATTTTTATTCAGTTCATTGTTCCATGTCCAATTCTAACTGGTGCTTCTTTACTTGAACACAGGTTTCTCAGAAGGCAGGTAAGGTGGTCTGGTATTCCCATATTTTTAAGAATTTTCCAGTTTGCTGTGATTCACACAAAGCCTTAGTGTAGTCAATGAAGCAGGTGTTTTTCTGGAATTGTCTTGCTTTTTCCATGATTCAGTGGATATTGGCAATTTGATCTCTGGTTTATCTGTTTTTTAAATCCATCTTTAACACTTGGAAGTTCTTGGTTCATGCACTGTTGAAGCCTAGCTTGAAAAATTTTGAGCATTACTTTGCTAGCTTGTGAAATGAGTAAAACTGTGTGGTAGTTTGAACATTCTTTGGCATGGCCCTTCTTTGGGATTTGGATGAAAACTGAACTTTTCTAGTTTTGTGGCCACTACAGAGTTTTCCACATTTGCAAGCATATTGAATGCAACACTTTAAGAGCATCATCTTTAAGGATTTGAAATAGTTCAACTGGAATTCCTTCATGTCCACTAGCTTTGTTCATAGTGATGCTTCCTAAGGCTCACTTTATTTTCCAATCTGTTTTGGTATGAACTGAATAGAGCAGAATTTAAGCCAAACTAGGATCAGTATCAAGCTTTCCTGATAGCTCAGATAGTTAAGAAACTTCCTACAATGCAGGAGACCAGTGTTCCATCCCTAGGTCAGGAAGATCTTCTAGAGAAGGGCATGGCTACCCATTCCAGTATTCCTGCCTGGTCTGGAGAGTCTCATGGACTGAGGAGCCTGGCAGATTACAAGCAGGGTTCCAAAGAGTCAGACATGACTGAGTGAATAGCACTTCACATTACATTACATTTACATTACAAAATCTGTATCACAGACTGGATTTCCGACAGCTCCGTCTTCGGTCCCTATTGTTTCTGGGGTTTTGGCTTGAGAGAAGCTAATTCAGAGATTTCCTTTAATTTGTAAGTGATTACGAGGTTATTTTAAGAGTAATGGAAAAATTGGCTTCAAGCGAATCATTACCATAAAAAATAAACCAAATAAAAGATGCAGATCTAATAATTTCATTAGTTTTCTGTTGTTAAGGTTCTTAGTTGTCTCCATTTAGGTATGAATACTTTGTTATGGTGCCAAAACTAAAAATTTCATTGGCACAGCTTTTATTTTTAGAAATTTATTGATTTTATTTCCAGTTGGTTCTTTCCACAGTCTGCCCTGGGATAGACAAGTAAATAGAAACCTGAGTTCTTGACCCTCAAGGTTTGCATTTAGTCCATTGCATTTCCAATATTCTTGATCCAGAATATTATTAACTTAGGCTCCCTAAACACACTACTTTAGCAAATATTCTTTCAGATGTAACAGGTATTAAGATCACTCTAGAGAATTCTCTGTATCTTTCTATTATAGTTCCCAGGTAGCAGATTTTAAAAGTTTCTACCCACACATGCCTCTGCTATGGTAACTTGTATTCTAGTAATAAGAAATATGAATTTGTATTTCAAAGTACTGTATTTGAACTATAAACATCAAATGACCATTTTTATAGTCATTGTTAAAATATAACTTAGTATATATACATAT
>SJYC01079237.1:0-11443 GCA_006408675.1 Madoqua kirkii | reverse complement strand
GAGAGGAGGTTTGAGGTGATGTATGTCCACTGATGACTCCTTAAGCACAGAAAGATGGAGTTCAGTTAGGAAATATCTAACTGGTGGTGTATATGACTGAAGAATCCTTTTATTTTTTTCACTTAATAAAATTAACATGAATGTATCCAGATATATTGTTATTGTAAAATTCTGAGAGTGTGAGCACAAAGGAAATAAGTGCAGACTGACAAGTTTTACAAATAGAAGCAGCATTCCTGAGCATAGTTAAGCTAGTAAGCCAATCATCATCTATCTCCATACAGAGCAAAATTCAATAAAATGCAAAACTATATTAAAAAGTAAGTTGCTACATGTCATTGATTTTTAATAGTTTCATATAAATAAAATTTCCATAATCAAGATGCAGTAAACACACCCTCTGGCAGCCTGACAAAAAGAAAAGTTTCAAACAAACCATTTATATTAATAAAAGTATATAACTTGGCACAATACTCCTGTCTCTTCATGCCTTTACCGTACTGTGTTACTAAACTTCATTGTTAATTTTCTAAAATGTGTCTTTATACTTAATTTTAGTGTTTTGGTTGTCATTCACTAGTTAGTAGAGAAAAAAATTTAAAACAAATTAATGAACATATTCTGTTTTGAAGTGGCTTTATATTACCAAACACCCTCTTCCAACAACAAAAGAGAAGACTCTACACATGAACATCACCAGATGGTCAATACCAAAATCAGATTAATTATATTTGCAGCCCAAGATGGAGAAGCTCTATTCAGTCAGCAAAATCAAGACCGGGAACAGATTGTGGTTTAGATCATGAACTCCTTGTTGCCAAATTGACTTAAATTGAAAAAAGTAGGGAAAACCACTAGACCATTCAGGTATGACCTAAATCAAATCCCTTACAATTATACAGTAGAAGTGAGAAATAGATTTAAGGGATTAGATCTGATAAAGTGCCTGAAGAACTATGGATCCAGATTCCTGACACTGTACAGGAGGTGAGGATCAAGACCATACCCAAGGGGAAAAAAAGCAAAAAGCAAAATGGTCATCTAAGGAGACCTTATAAAAAGATATAAAAAGAAAAGTGAAAGGCAAAGGAGAAAATGAAAGATATACCCATTTGAATCCAGAGTTCCAAAGAAAAGCAAGGAGAGATAAGAAAGAATTCCTCAGTGATCAATGCAAAGAAATAGAGGAAAACAATTGAATAGGAAATATTAGAGATCTCTTCAAGAAAAGTAGAGATATCAAGGGAACATTTCATGCAAAGATGGGCTCAATAAAGTACAGAAGTGGTATGTGCTGGGGTCCAGTCCTGGTGGATACAGGGTAATTCGAAGGTGAGATGGAGTCAGCATCCTTGGGAAAAAAAAAAAAAAAACTTATTTAATTACAGATATATAGAGAGATTAAAAATGGATAGTGTAGTAGGAAAATTAGTGGAGAAAAAGATACTGAATAACTTGGTTTATGTAGAATACCAATCACCACCTAAGTAGGCCACAGGCATCTTTCCATTCTCCTGAAGGAGAGGAGACATTGAGGCCTCCCCGGTCCAATCTTAGAAGCCCAGGCAAAATTAGTCTTGGTGAGTACCCACGCACCAGATGGGAATTTGGCCAGAAAATAGTAGGAGAGAAAAAGATGCTGAGTAACTTGGTTTACGTGGGATACCAATAAAATTCCAAGACAAGAAATTTGCACCATCTATGTTCGGCCACTGGTGCCACTTGAATATCGGAAGGTGCCCCTCCTTGGGCTCCTTTTTGCATGGAACTTGAAAGCCAGGGCAAGTAAGTAGACTTGGAGGGCACCCATTCTCCAGAAGGGAATTCAGCCAGAAAAATGGAGAGCAAGAAAGAAGCGACATGGGGGAATCAGTCTTTCCAGAAACTGATCCCATTTCTTTATTTTTTAGGTTTGCTTATATACCTTTTGTTACATACAGGGATGAATACAGAGTCACGTGGGGGTCAGCAATCCTAACCTTTATCAAACCCAGGTGCTTTACTTAAAAAAAGGTCTTAGGGGTTTTACATCATCTTCTGGCCATGAGGCCTGCTGACATTTTATGATCCTTTCTTTCTGATAACCAAAAATCTTATTTTCTCCAAGAGTGTTTTTTCTTAAACCAGGTGCCACCCTCTGAAGGTAGAGGATAAAGTTGCATTCCTATAGGGTGAGGGTGTAATGGGTCACAACCAATATATTCAAAAGCAGAGACATTACTTTGCCAACTCAGGTTCATCTAGTCAAGGCTATGGTTTTCCCAGTGGTCATGTATGGATGTGAGAGTTAGACTGTGAAGAAGGCTGAGTGCCGAAGAATTGATACTTTTGAAGTGTGGTGTTGGAGAAGACTCTTGAGAGTCCCTTGGACTGCAAGGAAATGCAACCAGTCCATTTTGAAGGAGATCAGTCCTGGGAATTTTCTGGAAGGAATGATGCTAAAGCTGAAACTCAAGTACTTTGGCCACCTCATGCGAAGAGTTGACTCTTTGGAAAAGACGCTGATGCTGGGAAGGATTGGGGGCAGGAGAAGAAGGGGACGACCGAGGATGAGATGGCTGGGTGTCATCCCTGACTCGATGAACGTGAGTCAGAGTGAACTCCGGGAGTTGATGATGTACAGGGAGGCCTGGAATGCTGCAATTCAATGTGTCGCGAAGAGTCGGACAGGACTGAGTGACTGAACTGAACTGATAAGCACCTATGATTAGTTTATGTTTTAATTTTAACTGATTGATAAATCTGGTTATAATGTTGCCTCATATTGTGCTCATTGTGTTATTTTAAATAGTCTTTTGAAGTATGAATTTGAGAATCTTAACCAGGATTGTCTGGAATTTAAATATTGAATACTTAAATCTGTGCTCATTGATTTGATAGTTGGTCATTACATTTCTATGTCTTAATATGCAAAGAGTAAATCATTATTTTAATTCCTACATAGGCTGGTATGGATATATTATAGAAGATAATTAGATTGACTATGTTCTGGGAAGAAAAGCCCCCCTTTTTTACATTATTGATAACATAATTTATACACACTGTTCAAGAAAACAAAAAATTGGTAGTAGTATAGGACAGCATCACTGGGCAATATTGTTAGCTTTCTTCTGTACAGAAATAGAGATTTTTTGTACAATCATGGAAAATTTTAAACCAAAATCAGAAAACTTTGATGAATCAAAGTGTGAATTTCATATGCACCTTTCAAAACATTCTCATGTTTTTGGGCATGTCTGTCCTGCTTAGCCTATTTCACTTTAAGATCTTTCACTTAAAGACTCATAGTGAAAGCCAACCTATTCAGTTTACTTTAAGATCCATGTCATAGGGAAAAAGATAAAAGCACTAATGCAGCTGTTAGAATTTATTTTTAGTCCATTATAAAATAGTTTTCTACACACTTAAAAATAGAGAAATGCTGAATGAATATAAATTTTGTTTAAAACACACAAGAGTTTAAATTTTTTTCCAGATAAAAAGAAGTAATATTAAATATATATTAGCTGATGAGTATTAACAGCCATATATGATAAAACTGGGTTTCCCTGGTGGTTCAGATTGTAAAGAGTTGGACTGCAATGCAGGAGACATGGGTTCAATCCCTGGGTTGGGAAGATCCCCTGGGGAAGGGAATGGTAACCCACTCCAGTATTTTTCCCAGGAGAATTACATACACAGAGGAGCCTAGTGGGCTACAGTCCATAGGATCACCTAGAGTTGGACATGACTAAGTGACTAACACACACATTGATAACTTACAGTGAACAATGTCAGGTTCATGATCTCCAAAGAAGATTTAGCTTTGGGACCAGGGACCAGATTTAGTCACTCAAGAGCTTTTGTGTAGCAGAATTTTAATAATGTGAAAAAAGAACAGAGAAAGCTTGAAGCCGAAGCTCCAAAAATTTGGCCACCTGATGCAAAGAGCTCACTCATTTGAAAAGCCTGATGCTGGGAAAGAATGAGGGCAGGAAGAGAAGGGGATGGCAGAGGATGAGATGGTTGAATGGCATCATCGACTCAGTGGACATGAGTTTGGGAAACTCTGGGAGTTGATGATGGACAGGGAGGCCTGGTGTGCTGAGGTTCATGGGGTTGCATTGAGTTGGACACGACTGAGCTACTGAACTGAACTGAATGAATGTAAAAATAAGATCCTGAGAAAAAGATTGGAAAAAGTCAAACATCAGACTCTGAATAAAGATAAAAGAGCATGAAAAATGTATTCTCATTATAACTAGTAGGAAAAAAATAGAATCCAATTCTTTCCACATTTTCTAACCACCATCTAAGCGTGATACATTATACTAATGGTTAGTTTAATCCTGTCCCAATAAGTAGGGGAACTGAGAGATAACAGACATCATAGACAGATGAGTCTGAAGTCAACCTCTAAAGACTTATTAGGAATCATGTAATTTAAAAGTGTGTTTGAAAAAGGAGATAGAAGTCAATATTCTAAGTTATAAAGTGGCCCTGTTAAGTGTCAGAGAACAAAATTTAAAGAAGTGATGGTGAGGCCTTTCTTCTTACAAAATATAGTCTTCTGTAGTGAGAAAAAAAATATAAAAAATTAAAGAGGAGCCAGCAAGGAAGATAAAGACTAATATGCAAAACAATGTAAGAATATTTTATTTTCATAAAGGAAGGATAGTTTATAAATTATGGAATAGGATTAAATAATCATTTAAAGGATTTTAGAAAATGAAAGACATATATTATATATATTTTTATTTTGTCTTTGGTTTAAAGAGATTTTGTTGTGGTTTTTGTTTGCTTTTCAAGCACATATTTTCCCTCTATAAACCCTAGTCTTCAGAAGAAAGCTCAGATTCATGTTGAAGATTTCTTTCAAGAGTTTTATATAGTGTTCTTGCTGAAAAAATACTTTACTGTATTTGAAAGAAAAGATCAAAACAACAAAGGAATAGATATTTTATTAAGCAATAAATTTTCTAAAACACTTTGCTATGAAAATGTAATCTATTTTCCTTTATACAAGAGCCTATCAAAAATGTGTGCAATTCCTAATCTCTCAGGAATGACATTATAAAAAATTATGATACCTTGGATGAACTGCACTACTCTAATTAATTACAGTAACCTATGTTAGCTAGCAGAACCAGCTTATTTAAAATGTTTAAAGCACTGTTACCTAAAAGAAGCCTTATTGATTTGACTAGCTATAATTTTCATATACAATGGATTACATATGTCAACAAAGCATATATCCAAAGTTTACAATGATGTAGCTGATAATCACAAAATTGATTTGAACCATTCATTTCCTTAAGGAATTTTAAAATAATAATTCTAAAATATGAATTGATTTTCATAGCATAATAGATATAACATTGAATTGTTTGCAGTTCATCAAAATATTTCTAAGCCCAGATTGTCTTCATAGAAAATGGTATGTACATTTCACATTATCTTTCTCATTGTGTTTTACTTCAATTCCCTTAAAAATCATGAGGAATGCTGCCTTAGGCTTGGCAGTGTAAGTCAGAGAACAATCTCATGCTGTTGATAGTTGCTGCTTTGTGAAATTTGATACTTTATTATGAACAATGCAGAATCACCAGGAAGTCCAAAATTGGTAGATTATGGGCTTAAAATGAAGACACTTTGATAAAACAACTAGGCATAATGTATAAAACATGGGCAAGTTTATAAAGTAGAAGCCTGTGTCTTTATTTAGTAGAATTACATTTCTTCCTTAAATCACAGGATTATTGTGTGATTCAAATGAACAAGCAAAAATCAAGGGCAGAAGTCTAGGATCTGACTTTAGATCAGAAAAAGTTATTTGCAAATTATAGTCCAGATATATGGACTATATTTGTTGACAATATTGCTGAAATTTGGGGTGAACTTAAGAGCTTAAAATCTGCTGAAAGGTCTCTTTGGATAAACAATTCCCACAGTTTCATCAGTGATTAAATTGGGAAACTGAAGTGAGCAGAGAGAAATGTTTCTTAATTCTGGAAATGAGTCGATGGGAGGTTGTGGTTTCCCTGAAGATTTTCTCTAAGAAAATCCAGAGACAAAAGAATTCAACCTCCCTTACCCCAGTCTACTAAATACCCTGTGTGTGTGTTAGTCTCTCAGTCATGTCCAACTCTTTGCAACCTCACAGACTGTAGCCCTAAAGGCTCCTCTGTCCATGGCTGCAAGAATACAAGAGTGGCTTACCATTCCCTTCTCCAGAGGATCTTCCTGAGCCAGGGATCAAACCCTGGTCTCCCGCATTGCAGGCAGATTCTTCATCATTTGAGCTACGGGGAAGTCCTTCAGATACCCTGACAGCAGACCAATAACAAAAGAGACTTGTGTATAAATGTTGTAACTCAATGTGGAAATCTTTCTCTATGGACAATGTCAGTCAATTCAAACCAGGACACAGAAAACAGAAACTGAGTAGTACACTTACAAAGATCAAAAAGAAAGTCACTATTGAGGTTAGGAAGATTAAGACCATGTGATCGATTGTACTGTTTATTCAGAGAATCCAAACTGAGAACATCTTTATTACCAGTGATTTTATTAATTTGATTAAAAGTCTGTGGAACATCAGAGGATTATGAGAAATACAGCTTTTTTTGTTTCTTTGTTTACATTCTCACTGGCTAAGGATTTCTTCAGTAACTCAATTAAATCTTACTCATCTTCATATCCCAGCACACAGAAAAGCGGATGTTTCAATGTAAGGGCTAATTAAATGGCTTGCCAGGTGATTCAGTGGTAAAGAATCCACCTGCCAATGCAGGGGCTATGAATTCAATCCCTGGGTTGGAAGATTCTCTGGAGGAGGAAATGGCAACCCATTCCAATACTCCTACCTGGAAAATTCCAAGGGCAGAGGAGCTTGGTGGGCTACAAAGAGTCCATGGGCTCACAAAAAATCAGACATGACTTACTGACTGAGCACACACACCGATTAAATGTTTGGCAGTGAATGAATGACTATTTTAGGATTAGAGAACAAAGAGTTGCATTAAATCTTTAGAGCATATAATGAGAACATAAAAAAAAAAAAAAAAACGAGGACCGTGATAGAAATTGTGTCTAACATAGATAATATGATAAAAGTATTTGCAATGGACAAGAGAAGAAAATTCAGTAATTTTTAATCTTTTAGGGTCATGAACCTTTTGAGAGACTGACTAAAAATGGACATATATGCATATGAGTTTGTAGGCAAAAATACACACTTAGATATTTGCTTTCATCTTAGTAGATTTAAACCCTTTTCTTGATCTCATGAGTGTTTTGCCTTTTTAATATAGGATGATCAGATTTATCCATTTTGTCTTTAATAGTCATGGTTTATTCCTATTCCAGTGTAACTATTAATTGTTCTTGACATTGCTCTTAAAAATGTCATCCTCTTCACAATGCAAGAAATTATCAATAAAATGAAAAGGCAACCTACTGAATGGGAAAAATAATTGTAAATTATATCTTATTAAGGGTTAATATCCAAAATATGTTAAGAAAGTTATAGAATTCAATAGCAACAAAAAAATTCATTTAAAGACAGTCAAAAAGCCTTCCTGCTAAAATCTGGAACAAGGCAGAGATGGAGCAAGACAAGACACTCTCACATCTCTATTCAATACACTATTGGAATTTCTAGACACAGCAATTAGGCAATGAAAACAAATGAATCCAAATTGGGAGGGAAGAGGTAAAACTATCACTATATGCAGATGATATAATATCATACAGAGAAAACTCTAAAGATTCCCTTACCAAATTACCCATAATATTTTTCACAGAACTAGAACAAATAATCCTAAATATCATATGGAAACATTAAAGTCCCAGAATTACCAAAGCAATCCAGAAGAAAAAGAACTAAGCAGGAAACATAACTCTCCCAGACTTCAGACAATAGTACAAAAATGCAAAGACTTCAGACAAACATACAAACTGTGGTATCAGCACACACACACAGACACACACACACACACACAGACACACACACACACACACACACACACACACATACAAACAATGGCAAAAAGGAGCCATCCAGATCAATGGAATAAAATAGAGAGCCCAGAAATAAACCTTAACACCTAGACTCAATCTTCAACAAAGGAGACAAGCATATACAATGAGAAAAAGATAATCTTTTCAGCAAGTGGTCTTGGAAAGTTTAATGTGCATGCGTGCATGCATGCTAAGTCACTTAGATAATGTCTGATTCTGTATGACCGTATGGACTGCAGCCTACGCAGCTCCCCTGCCCATGGGATTCTCTAGGCAAGGATACTGGAGTGGATTGCCACGCACTCCTACAGAGGATCTTCCCAACCCAGGGATCAAACCTGGATCTGCTGCATCTCCTTCGCTGAAGGTAGATTCTTCACGGCTAAGCCATTGGGAAAGACAAGAAAGTTGGACAGTCACATGTAAATCAGTGAAGCTAGAATATACCCTCTCACCATACGTAAAAATAAACTCAAAATGACTTAAATGCTTAAATATAAGACATGACACCATAAGACTCCTAGGAGAAATCATAGGCAAAACATTCTCTGGCATAAATCATATCAGTGTCTTCTTCCATCAGTCTCCTAAAGCAATAGAAATAAAAACAAACAAACAAAAAAAGAGGACCTAATTGAACTTACAAATTTTGAACAGCAAAGGAAACCATAAGCAAAATGAAAACACCAAGGTACAGAATGGGAAAACATATTTACAAATAATGCAATACAACTCAACAACAATAAAAACCAAACAATACTATCCAACAATGGGAAGGTGACTAAATAAACAATACTTCAAAGAAGACATACAGATAGCCTAGAGGCACATGAAAAGATGCTCAACAGAGCTAATTATTGGAGAAATGCAAATCAAAATGACAATGAGGTACCACCTGACACTGGTCAGAATAGCCACTATTAAAAAGTCTACACATAAGAAATGTGAAAGAGGATGTGGAAAAAAAGGAACCCTCCTACACTGTCAATGGGAATATAAGTTGGTACAGCCACTGTGAAAACAGTTTGGGAATTCCTCAGAAAATTAGAAATTGAGTTACAATATGACAGTCCTGTGCATATATCTGAACAATATTATAATTCAAAGAGATGCATGCACTCCTATGTTCATAGCAGCACTATTCATATAACCAAGACATGGAAACAACTTAAAGTTCATCAACAGGTGAATAGATAAAGAGGATGTCATATCCACCAATCCCACTACCAGGCATAAACCCTTAGGAAACCATAAGTGAAAAAGACACATGTTCCCCCAATGTTCACTGGAGCACTATTTTCAATCGCTAGAACATGGAAGCAACCTAGATGTCCACTGGCAGAATAATTTGTGATACTATACACAATGGAATATTACTCAGCTATAAAAAGGAATGTATTTGAATCAGTTCTAACGAGGTAGATGAACATGGAGCCTATTATACACAATGGACTAAGTCACAAAGAGAAAGACGGCATATATTAATGTATATATATGGAATCCATAAAGATGTTACTGCTGATCCTATTTTCAGGGCAGCAAAGGAGACACAGACATAAAAAAACAGATTTATGGTCATGGTTTAGGAGGTAAGGGGTGGGATTACCTGAGAGAATAATATTGAAACATGCACATTAACATATTTAAAGTGGATAGCTGGTGGAAATCTGCTTTATCATGCAGGGAACCCAAAGCTGGTGTTCTTTGATGACCTAGAGGAGGGGAATGGGGAGAGAGATGCAGGCGTGGTTGTGGGGGCCTATGTATAACTATGGCTGACTCTTGTTGATGTATAGTGGAAGCCATCAACATTCAGATGCAATTACCCTACAATTAAAATAAAAATTAAAAAAAAGACATTTGTCATTCAAATATACAATAGAATATTATTCAGCCATAAAAAGAACAAAATAATGGGACTTGCAGAAACATAGATGCATCTAGAGAGTACACTAAGTAAAGTAAGTCAGAAAGAGAAAGACAAATATACCACATGATGCCACTTACATATGGAAACTAAAATGTGACAAAAATGAACGTATCTATGAAACCAAAACAGAATCACAGGGATAGAGAAGAGGCTAGTGGTTGTCAGGGGAGAGTAAATTAGGGGAGGGATGTAGTTGGAGATTGAGGTTGGCAGATGTCAGTCAGTTCAGTCAGTTCAGTCACTCAGTCGTGTTCGACTCTTTGAGATCTCATGAATGGCAGTACGCCAGGCCTCCCTGTCCATCACCAACTTCCAGACTTCATTCAGACTCATGTCCATCGAGTCAGTGATGCTATCCAGCCATCTCATCCTCGGTCATCCTCTTCTCCTCCTGCCCCCAATCCCTTCCAGCATCAAAGTCTTTTCCAATGAGTCAACTCTTCGCATGAGGTGACCCAAAGTACTGGAGTTTCACCTTTAGCATCATTCCTTCCAAAGAAATCCCAGGGCTGATCTCCTTCCGAATGGACTGATTGGATCTCCTTGCAGTCCAAGGGACTCTCAAGAGTCTTCTCCAACACCACAGTTCAAAAGCATCAATTCTTCAGCTCTCAGCCTTCTTCACAGTTCAACTCTCACATCCATACATGACTACTGGAAAAACCATAGCCTTGACTAGACGGACCTTTGTCAGCAAAGTAATGTTTTTAGCAGATGTAGGTTTTTATATATGGAGTAGATAAGCAGCAAGGTCCTACTGTGTGGCACAGAGAACTATGTTCAACATCCTATGATAAACTGTAATGGAAAAGAATGCTTAAAAAAAATCACTGTGGACAGTAATTGCAGCCATAAAATTAAAAGACACTTGCTCCTTGGAAGGAAAGCTATGGTAAACTTGGACAGCATATTAAAGAGCAGAAACATCACTTTGCCAGCAAAGGTACAAATAGGCAAAGCTATGGTTTTTCCAGTACTCATGCACGGATGTGAGACTTGGACCACAAAGAAGACTGAGAACAGAAGAACTGATCCTTTCAATCTATGGTGCTGGAGAAGACTCTTGAAAATTCCTTGGACTTAAGATCAAACCAGTCAATCCTAAAGGAAATCAAACCTGATTTATTCATTGGAAGGACTAATGCTAAAGCTCCAGTAGTTTGACCACTTGATGAAGAGTTGACTCAGTGGAAAACACCTTGATGCTGGGAAAGACTGAAAGCAAAAGGAGGGGATGGCAGACAGTGAGATGATTACATAGCATTACCGATTCAATGGATATGAATTTGAGCAAACTCAGGGAGATAGTGAAGAACAGAGGGACCTGGCATGGGGTAGTCCATGAGGTTACAAAGAGTCAGAGATGACTTTGTGGTTGAATAAAAACAATATATAGTTGAATTGCTTTGCTGAACAGCAGTAATTAACACATTATAAGTCAACTATATTTCAACAAAAAATAAAATCAAAATAAAACAGGAAATGCACAAGAACCTGAACAGATTTTTTTTT
>SJYC01079235.1:0-11360 GCA_006408675.1 Madoqua kirkii | reverse complement strand
AAGACTGAGGACAGGTGAAGTGAGCAACAGAGGATGAGATGGTTGGACTGCAACACCAACTCAATGAACATGAGTTTGAGCAAACTCTGGGAGAGAGTGAAGGACAGGGAAGCCTGGCATACTGCAGTCCATAGGGTCGCAGAGTCTGATATGACTGAGTGACTAAATAACAACAAAAATGGTTGTAGAACATGACTAGAATGATTTAATGAGAAAATCACAGAAATGATCAATGACTTAATGGACAGAAAGGCACATCAGAGCAAAATGTGGCCAAGTGAATGACAAGAAAAAAGCACTTGGGCCAAAAAGTGACAACAATTTGAAAAAGAAAGGATATTGGCTAAAAGCAGCAAGATAAATATTTCCCTATAATTTTGTCTGGTTATCAGAAAAAAGATGTTATTATATCCAAAATTTTGAATGAAAATTATAACCCTAGAATTGTATGTTCAATTTAGCCATCATTATTGTGAAAACTAAGTCTTCTCAGACATACAGAGACAAAATCATTTACAAGAAACTATTTTGAAACAAGAGCTGACTATTAGAAACTATACATTAAAGTGACATGCAATAAAAATTAATTTTCATCACTGCAACAATATTTATTGCACTACAACCATGTGCTATCTTATAAGGAGGAGCAGAATATACATAAATTATCAAGATTTATTTTTTTCCTCTACAAAGAGCTCAGGCAACATAAGGTAGCAACAAATAGCAGTAATATAGGATCATAAGGGGAATAAAGGCACAATTCAAATTTAAATGGGATATATTTGCAGGAAAAATTCTCTCTGCCTAGCAGAGGAAAGGGATGTGGGATGATCTAAGGAAGTTACACAAAAAGTATCACCTTTAAAAATGAGTAGGAGTGGTGGGATGAAAAAGGAGACAGGACAGATGAGGGAAGAAGAACAGGAGAGAGACTGTCATGTGAACTAAATATAAAGAATGACAAAGATAAATAAAATGTTGTGTGATCTGGAGATAAATGATTTGATTAAAGAATCTGGTACTGAATGAGAGGGATGAATGTGGGAACATAATGTGGAGTATAATTATGATGGATCTTGTACTCTGTTATTTATTTTAAAATATTTAATATAAAGCAAATCTTGAAGTACATCTGGAAGTTTTTATTTATTTCTGAAAAAATTAGATAGTGGAAGTGGTTTAGTTGCTAAGTCATATCTGACTCTTGCAACCCCATGCCAGGCTCCTCTGTTCATGGGATTCTCTAGGCAAGAATATTGGAATGAGTTGTCATTTCCTTCTCCAGGAGATCTTCCTTACCCAGGAATCTAACCCAGGTCTCCTGCATTGCAGGTGGATTCTTTACCAACTGAGTTACAAGGGAAGCCTCAAGTTTAGATAGTATGTTTTATCAAATACACTTCATTCCATTCTTCAAAAATTCAAGCCTTATACTACATTCATGAAAGTGTGCAGGTGATTTCTTTCTTTCTTTCTTTTTTTCTTTTATTTTTAGCCTAGACTTCCCTGGTGGCTCAGAGGTTAAAGTGTCTGCCTGGAATGCAGAAGAGTTCACTTTCACTTTCTGTAATTTTTGGAGGTTTTTTGGTTTGTATGTTTCTGATGTTCAGATGAGAGTACCTATATTATTTTTTTTGACTTAGAGGAACAAATTTTTCAAATTTCCCATTTCACTGTGAACATCTGTGTTCGAGAAGCAACCATGAGTTTTGCATCAATATTCTGTGTCCTAGGATAAACTAAGTAAACAGTCTTTATCAAAATGGGTATATAGATATTCAGTATGTATGTATGTGAAGTCGCTCAGTTGTGTCTGACTCTTTGTGACCCCATGAACTATAGCCTACCAGGTTCCTCTATCCGTGGGATTTTTCTAGCCAAGAGTGCTGGAGTGGGTTGTCATTACCCTCTTCATGGATCTTCCCAACTTAGGGATCAAACCTGGGTCTCCCACATTACAAGCAGATGTGTTACTATCTGAGCCACTAGGGTAGTCATTTTAATACCTTTTTTGCAGCTGCTCACTTTCTCTCACCTACCTATAGGGCTTCAGATTTCAAATGATACCAGGAGTTTCAAAAATACATTTTTTTTTTTAAATTTTCATCACTATTTAAAAAGTTTTAAAAGCATACTACTAGTATACATTTAAATAGTGCACTAAAATATCCATTCTTAATTTTGTATAAAACGGTCAGTTTTCTTAGAATATTTTTCTATTTTGAAAAATTGATGACAATCCTATGGATTGATGTGTTTAGAAGTTACAAGTTTATTGCTCATTTTGAAGTTCATATTACCATCTAGCAATGAACTTTTGTTTCTTTTCTCTTCCTGGTATACTCACACTGATAACAGGGAGAGCTCAGCCAGCAGCACACAGCCCTGTGCTGATGCTTCAGTGAATATCTTTCTTCCTGTCCCGTGAAGTTAGTATTGCTGAATTGCAACCTTTCTCTGTGTACAGAAATACTCTTTTGAAGCATTGCTACTGTTACTGCTGCTAAGTCAACCAGGCTCCTCCATCCATGAGATTTTCCAGGCAAGAGTACTGGAGTGGGGTGCCATTGCATTCTCCGTTTGAAGCATTTCTTGACATCAAATTCAATGTTATTTTCAAATAGATTAAGGTGCCTCCAGAGTGCCAATATTGATAAGCAGCCACTCTTGTAGAGCTGATGGGTTTTATATATATAAAAAATAAATAAAAGCAACCAGTGCACACATTTGGACACAACAAACACCTCCCTTTCTATATAGAGCTTACAAAAGACTCCACAGGATCCCTGGCTTCATGGGCTCTGCGCTAGCAGGCCTATTTACTCCTACTGTGGCAAGCATATGTCTCCAGTGTTCATGAACGGTTTACGGCTTTGTCAGGCATCAATTGCAGCAAATGTCTGCTTTTCTGTACTTGATTATACCTTTTGTTCATGCTTTTCCTCAAAGCCTTATATCAGAGGTTTTCAAGGACTAACACAGAAAGAGGCAAGCAGGAAGTGAGATGTGCTCATAGCTCACGTTCTGAGACCCTTTCTGTGATGCCAGCATGGCTCACAGGATCAGGGATCACTAGGTTTTCCATCCTTTGAACCCATTTCAAATATATCTAGAATAAAAGACCCCTCTAAAATTGGTTTCTTATGTAAATACATTACTAGATTTACTTTTCTTAGCAGATAACTACTGAGATTCTTCACTATCTTAGCATATAACCTGTACATACAAGTACACACAGGTTATATATAACTGAATAACAAGTATATGCAAAAATTCTTGGGATTTTGACTTTATATGTAAAAATATAAAGAGGATAAAAGCTTCACGTTGACAAAGACAAGATTTCTGTTACTATTGGTTACACAATATTTTTTGCTCATTTAAATTAAAAGCTCTTCTTGCGGACTAACATTTATATCCATCCTATTTTAGACCTTGATCCCCAGAAAACAAAACCTGAGGCAAAGATTATCACTGGTGTTTGATTTAGGAAGAACAATCAAAGTGTAACAAGAATGAAGAAAATGGAAAGTAAAATAGAAAAGGATGGGAACATCCTTTGATTTGATAGTGATACTTTATCAAATTCACCAATAAATGTGAAAAGATGCAGCTAGCTATTCATCAGGTACATCCATTCTGCAATATAAGACTTATCTCCCTAGCATGACATAAGCAATTGGAGATAGGGAAAAGGGCAAATCCATTTGCCAAAATCTGTATAGACTTCTTTTTCAATGGTCAATGGTTCCCTATGGGGAAAAATTTCCTATTCACTTCTAGTATTCAGGTGCTAACCTTTCCTTAGTTAGTCAGGAAGCTAGATCTCGCACCCTATGGTAGGTGCCTCATTCAATTTCTAAGTGGTGGGAGAAATCATAAAATGAGAATATGTGGTAGATTGGTATAATTTTATAGAGATAGAAAAATAAAAAGGCCTACTTCTACAATGCAAACATCTAGTCCACCCCGGGCAGCAAAAAGATATGGGCTTAAGCTATTATTCTCAGTGGATTAGAGTCTGGTAAGGAATGGTCTTGAGTGAACAGGAGGAAGCACTTGAAATAAGCCCAAAATTCAACAAACCCTATAGAACATATTTACTGCATTATTTCTATTAGGTCTTTTTGATGCTACCTCTTAGGATAAGAGGTATATAATTATTAATGAAAATAAAAAACTGCGAAGTATTTTTATACTGAAAATTAATATGAATACTTTAGATTCACTGGATATATATAGATAAAATAATATATTAAAAAGTTTGAAAAGCTAAACCCAGTCTCAAAGGAAAAGAAAAAAGTTAAACAGGTGGATAAAGCAGATAAACTCATTAAAGAAAATGAAACCAGATTGTTCAAACAATTGGAGAAATGAAAGTGTTCAGTGTATTATGAAATCAGCAAGATGTTTTATGTGGGGAAATGGTAAGACTGGAGATTGCAGACTTGTGTGATTAGCTGAGGCACTTTAGTTCAGTTCCCAAGGCAATGGGGACCCACTGAAAAATATGCAGACCAGTAGCAATACAAGTTTTGAGTTTTGGAACAGAACTCTAGTTATAGAGTAAAACCAATCAAAAACCTCTAGATAGTAGGCAGATTATTGAGGACTTTGTTGTTTGAAAATAAAAGAAGACCAATCAAATGAGAGGCTTCTCTGGTGGCTCAGCTGGTAAGGAATCTGCCTGCAGTGCAGGAGACTGGGGTTCAGTTCAAGGTCAGGATGGCCCCATGGTGAAGGCAATGGAAACCCACTACAGTATCTTTATTAAAGAAAATGAAACCAGATTGTTCAAACAATTGGAGAAATGAAAGTGTTCAGTGTATTATGAAATCAGCAAGATGTTTTATGTGGGGAAATGGTAAGACTGGAGATTGCAGACTTGTGTGATTAGCTGAGGCACTTTAGTTCAGTTCCCAAGGCAATGGGGGCCCACTGAAAAATATGCAGACCAGTAGCAATACAAGTTTTGAGTTTTGGAACAGAACTCTAGTTATAGAGTAAAACCAATCAAAAACCTCTAGATAGTAGGCAGATTATTGAGGACTTTGTTGTTTGAAAATAAAAGAAGACCAATCAAATGAGAGGCTTCTCTGGTGGCTCAGCTGGTAAGGAATCTGCCTGCAGTGCAGGAGACTGGGGTTCAGTTCAAGGTCAGGATGGCCCCATGGTGAAGGCAATGGAAACCCACTACAGTATCTTTGGCTGAGAAATTTCATAGATAGAGGAGCCTGATGGGCTACAGTCCATGAGGTCACAAGTACTGGACACAACATGATGACTAAACCACCACTAAACAAATGAAAACAAGCAAAAGCTGTTTATTCAGAGCTTGATATAGTGAGGAAGTCAGTCACCATCACTTGTCTTTGGTTGAGACTCAAAGGTAGAGGAGTAGGAAAACTTTACAGTGAAAAAGAGGAAGATTCCAGCTATGCACTGATTGGAAACTATTAACATGTGGAAGCTAGAGGTGGGCTGACTAGAAATAGGCATCCTGTGTGATTGGTTAGTGTTACATATTTGATTTCCCTGGTTGGTCCTAAGTTGGAAGTTTCTCTGGTTGATCTTAAGATGAGACAGAAGTTAGGGAAGCTATAAGTTACTATCCAATTGAAATATTAATTTAATAGGGACAATTCTGAAAAGCTCTGAGATACCTTGGATTTTCATGAACCTAAGCTGACTTTATGAATGTTGTATATTTATTATAATTCTAAATATTAGGAAATTTATTACTGTAAGCTAGTGTAGCTATAAAGTTGTTAGATGATGACATAAACATTTAAGATAATTGGATGGAAGAGCCTGGCAGGCCATAGTCCGTGGGCTGTCAGAGTCACAGAAGATTGAGAGACTTCATTTTCTTTTCTATTCATTGACTAGCTGGGACTTCCCAGGTGGCACTACTGGTAAAGAACCCACTTGCCAATCCAGGAGACATAAGAGATGGAACTTTGATCTCTGGATCGGCAAGATCCCCTGGAGGAGGAAATGACAACCCACTCCAGTATTCATGCCTGGAGAATCAATGGATAAAGGAGCCTGGCAGGTTATGGATCACAGAATCTCAAAGAGTTGGAAGTGAGTGAAGCAATTTAGCACAGCACACACTGACTATCTACTGTATGCTGCATTGTGAGACAGTAATAGGAATACAATGTTAGAACAAAAATACATATGGTGCCTGCTTCAGAAAGCTTGCTATTATGTGGATGAGATATATACTGAAGAAATAATCCCATAATTAACATTCAGTTCAGTTCAGTCACTTAGTCGTGTCTGACTCTTCGTGACCCCATAAATTCCAGCATGCCAGGCCTCCCTGTACATCACCAACTCCCAGAGTTCACCCAAATTCATGTCCATCGATTCAGTGATGCCATACAGCCATCTCATCCTCTGTCATCCCCTTCTCCTCCTGCCTCCAATCCCTCCCAGCATCAGAGTCTTTTCCAATGAATCAGCTCTTTGCATGAGGTGGCCAAAGTATTGGAGTTTCAGCTTTAGCATCAGTCCTTCCAAAGGACACCCAGGACTGATCTCCTTTAGGATGGACTGGTTGGACCTCCTTGCAGTCCAAGGGACTCTCAAGAGTCTTCTCCAACACCACACTTCAAAAGCATCAATTCTTTGATGCTGAGCTTTCTTTATAGTCCAACTCTCAAATCCATACATGAATAACGGAGAAACCTTAGTTTTGAGTAGACGGATTTTGTTGGCAAAGTAATGTGTCTCTGCTCTTTATGCTGCCTAGGTTGGTCAAAACTTTTCTTCCAAGGAGCAAATGTTTTTTAATTTTATGGCTGTACTCACTATCTGCAGTAATTTTTTAGCCCCCTAAATAAACTTGGTCACTATTTCCACTGTTTTCTCATCTATTTCCCATGAAGTGATGGGACCAGATGCCATGATTTTACTTTTCTGAATGGTGAGCTTTAAGCCAACTTTTCTTCTCTACTCTTTCAGTTTCATGAAGAGGCTCTTTAGTTTTCCTTTCTTTATGCCATAAATGTGGTGTCATCTGCATATCTGAGGTTATTGATATTTCTTCCAGAAATGTTGATTCCAGCTTGTACTTCATCAGTCCAAATTTCTCATGAGGTACTCTGCATGTAGGTTACATAAGCAGGGTGTTAATATACTGTCTTGACATACTTCTTTCCCTATTTGAAATAAGTCTCTTTTTCCATTTCCAGTTCTAACTGTTGCTTCCTGACCTGCATACAGATTTCTCAGGAGGAAGGCCTTAGGTCTAGTATTCCCATCACTTTCAGAATTTTCCACAGCTTGGTGTGATTCAGAGTCAAAACTTTTGGTGTAGTCAATAAAGAAGAAGTAGATGTTTTTCTGGGACTGTCTTGCTTTTCTGCTGATTCAGTGATGTTGGCAATTTGACCTCTGGTTCCTCTGCGTTTTCTAAATCCAGCTTGAACATCTGGAATTTCATTGTCCATGTACTGTTGAAGCCTGGCTTACAGAATTTTGAGCATCACTTTATTAGCGTGTGAGAGGAGTGCAATTGTGCTGTAGTTTGAGCATTCTTTGGCATTGCCTTTCTTTGGCATTGGAATAAAAACTGACCTTTTTTCAGTCTGTGGCCACTGCTGAGTTTTCCAAATTTGCTGGCATATTGAGTGCAGCACTTATAGCATTGTCTTTTAGGATCTGAAATAGCTCAACTGGGGTTCCATTACCCCCACTAGCTTTGTTCATTGTGATTCTTTCTAAGACCCATTTGACTTTACATTCCAAGATGTCTGGCTCTAGGTGAGTGATTGCATCATCATGGTTACCTGGGTCATGTAGTTCTTTTTTTGTATAATTCTTCTGTGTATTCTTGCCAACTCTTCTTAATATCTTCTGCATCTGTTAGGTCCCTACCATTGGTGTCCTTTACTGTGTCCATCTTTGCATAAATCGTTCCCTTGGCATCTCTAATTTTCTTAAAGAGATCTTTAGTCTTTCCCATTCTATTGTTTTCCTCTATTTCTTTGCATTGATCACTGAGGAAGAGTTTCTTATCTTTTCTTGCTATTCTTTGGAACTCTGCATTCAAATGAGTATATCTTTCCTTTTCCCCTTTGCTTTTGTGTTCTCTTCTTTTCACAGCTATTTGTAAGGCCTCCTCAGATAACCATTTTGCCTTTTTGCATTTCTTTTTCTTAGGTATGGTCTTGATCCCTTCCTCTTGTACAATGTCACGAAGCTCTGTCCATGGTTCTTTAGGCACTCGGTCTATCAGATCAAATTCCTTGAATCTATTTCTCACTTCCTCTGTATAATCATAAGGGTTTTGATTTAGGCCATACCTGAATGGTCTAGCAGTTTTCTCTACTTTCTTGAATTTAAGTGTAAATTTGGCAATAAGGAGTTCATGATCTGAGCCACAGTCAGCACCTGGTCTTGTTTTTGCTAACTGTATAGTACTTCTCCATCTTTAGCTGCAAATAATATAATCAATCTGATTTCAGTATTGAGTATCTAGTGATGTCCACATGTAGTGTCTTCTCTTGTGTTGTTGGAAGAGGGTGTTTGCCATGACCAGTGCATTCTCTTGGCAAAACTCTTTTAGCCTTTGCCCTGATTCATTCTGTATTCCAAGGCCAAATTTTCCTCTTACTCCAGGTGTTTCTTCACTTCCTACTTTTGCATTCCAGTCTCCTATACTGAAAAGGACATCTTTTTTGAGTGTTAGTTCTCAAAGGTCTTGCAGGTCTTCATAGAATCATTCAACTTCAACTTCTTCTGCATTACTGGTTGGGGCATAGACTTGGATTACCGTGATATTACATCCTCGCCTTGGAAATGTTCAGACATCATTCTATTGTTTTTGAGACTGCATCCAAGTACTGCATTTTGGACTCTTTTGTTTACTATAAGGGCTACTCCATTTCTTTTAAGGGATTCTTGCCCACAGTAGTAGATGTAATTGTCATCTGAGTTAAATTCACTCATTTCTGTCCATTTTATTTCACTGATTCTTAAAATGTTGATGTTCACTCTTGCCATCACCTGTCTGACCAGTTCCAATTTGCCTTGATTTATGAATGTTATATTCCAGGTTCTTATGCAATATTGTTCTTTACAGGATCGTACTTTACTTCTATCACCAATCACATCCACAAGTGGGTGTTGTTTTGCTTTGGGTCCATCTCTTCATCTGTTCTCTTCATTATATCTTCTCTGATCTCCAGTAGTATATAGAGCACCTACTGACATCTTTCAGTGTTCTATCATTTTGCTTTTTCAACTGTTTATGGGATTCTCAAGGGAAGAATGCTGAAGTGGCTTGTCATTGCATTCTCCAGTGGACCACGTTTTCTCAGAAGTCTCCACATAATCCTTTCACCTACTGGACAGCTAAAAGAAGTATACATAAAGTGCTATCAAATTTTAAGAAATCAGCTGTTTCTCAAAGTGAATAGATTAGATAGTAAAACAAGATCTATTCAGTGATCAACCAGAAAAGATAATAATGAATATTTTGCTGTTTCCTGGTTTGTGAATGGCATTTTATTAGGTCTTATGAAAAATATTGAGTAACTAAAATTTATACAGTAGGGGTAATATAGGGCAAATAGATTTTAAAATATAGGACAGAAAATGTACCAAGTGCCTATTGAATAAATCATGTACTTCAGTTCTGAAAGAGACATTGAGTTCTCTGAGATGACTATCTTTAGTCACTGATATGACTAAAGTTCAGTGATAAAATTAGTGCACCAACAAGGGATTTTTAAATAGGTATTTTAAAACTTGAAGGAGAAGATGGTTGGTGTAGTGGTGGAGCTGATTCAAGTTGAGAGCAAAGACTTACAATGCTTAGGAAAAATTATTCAAAATGTATCAAGAGGAAAACTTTCACGTTAGCTGGTCTAGAAGGGAATTTTTGCACAGAAAGTAAAGAAAGGTTCCTTCATGCTAAATCATTTCAGTTGTGTCCAACTCTTTGTAACCCTATGGACTGTAGCCCACCAGACTCTTCTGTGTCCGTGGGGTTCTCCAGGAAAGAATACTGGAGTAGGTGGCTGTGCCCTCCTCCAGGGGGTCTTCCTGGCCCAGGGATCAAACCTACTTCTGCTTATGTCTCCTGCATTGGCAGGCATGTTCTGTACCATTTGTGCTACCTCAGAAGCCCATAGTGAAAAGCATGTATAATTAAATGAGGGAGCTAACTAGGAAACAAATAGGATGCATTTGAAAAGTGACACTAAAGATCTTGTGTTTGAAATCAATGGCAAGAATATTCCATTTCTCATTTAGAAAAAAAAAATAAAATTTATATCTATATAGTTTACAAACTTGATGTTCTGTGTATTGTTTTCAGTTAGGTGATCTAGTAGCTGACACACTCTGAACTTGGGTGGTCAAGGTTACATAATGTTTTCTCAGTGCTGAAGAACTACTGTTTCCTTCCTGGGATTGGAATTCAGAAATTACAAGAGTGCTAATTTGATAGGATCATGTAATGTGGGCTTGACAACATTCCTTGGAGAAGTGATAAATGAATCATGGATCAGTTCTTCAGTGTATTTTATTAATACAATTAAGAGTCACTGAATTAACTAATATGTTCAATAATGTAATAGTTTATACTTGCAACTAATTTTATGTGCCTTATGGACTTGAGAGCATTGTTTGGCTCAAGAAATTGAGATTAACATTTGGATAGAGAAATACATTAATATGACCTAAATCTCTAAGAAGTAAAATCACTTTAAAAAACAAAATCAAATGGTCAATTTACAAGCAAGAGTCTTTTTTACATGTTGGCATTCCTCAATGCCAAGTCCTAGTCTACGTCCTTTTCATCATCTCATTGAGTGATCTCATCCATGCCCATTATTCTCAATGACCACTAATAAACATATTAATCACATAGTTTATCTCCATCCTAGGGATCTCTCATGAGGTTTTGATCCACAGATAAAACTCTGTACTTGGCATTTTGGAATAATCTCTCAAAGTCACCTGAAGCTCAACAAAAATTTAAAAATTCATGATCTTCTCCATTCATTACTTTTTATCTTTCATTGTTTTCAGTTATACAGAATGGTAACATTATTTTTAAAAATAGGAGCTGTATTAATCCTCACATCTATAATTTCTGTTACAAAGTATGCTTTAATGAATTTCAGATTTTGTTTAGGATAATTGCCCTTATCTTTATATATATCCTTTAAATTTTTATTTTCTCAGTAAACATTAGTTTTAAAATATTTGCTTTAAAATATTATTTGGTTCTAACTTTTAAAAGGTATTTTAACTTCATGTAGCATGTGATGTTGACTTTTTTTTTTTCTCTTAGTGTGTTTAAGATATTACTCCATTGTATTCTGGCATCCATTATTTTC
>SJYC01079229.1:0-17264 GCA_006408675.1 Madoqua kirkii | reverse complement strand
GGTCTATGTTCAATACAGGATACAGGATGCTTGGGGCAGGTGTACGCGATGAACCGGGGAGATGGGCGGGGAAGGGAGGTGGGAGGGGGCTTTAGCATGGGGAGATCGTGTACACCTGTGGCTGATGCATGTCAATGTATGGCAGAACCAATACAGTACTGTAAAATAGAATAAAGCATTAAACAAAAAAATTAAAAAAAATTGAAAAAAATAAAATAAAGAATTCTAGGGTAACTTTCAGTCTAAAATATCTTTGATAAACTTTCTGGTGAGTAACACTCAGGTCCAAGCATAGATCCCAGGAATTTGGTAAAAGATAAAGAGAGATACTAGAACCAGAGAAAGACTTACAGGAAAATTTTAATTAAGTAGTTTGGGAATAGGTAACTTAACTGATAGTTTTAAAGTAAGTTATTGAGAAAAATAAATGATTTTCAAAGTATCAAACTACAGGAAACAGTATCTCCAAAGCTGACTACAATTTTATATTTAACTATCTTTGGCCTATAGATAATATATAAACTGAACAAACAGACTAGCTTATTGACCTGGGCGATGCAATTATATGATCTGTACCTCAATTCCTTTTGTGTGCTTTTTAAAAAATTTTGTACCCTTCATTAGTAGATGAGAGTGGAAGTGTATGTTATTGAGTACACATGAAATATGGTGATAGAGATGATGCTAATTTATAATAGAAGAATTCAACAGCTGCTAGTTATTATTATCTGTTTCTAGACTGTGAGCTTATTTTTTTTTCAGAGGGAAGGGGTGAGAGTTAGTTTGGTTCATCATTGTCATGAGAATTTAACCTTTCCCAGAGTAGGGACTC
This sequence comes from Madoqua kirkii, assembly GCA_006408675.1. Classification (NCBI taxonomy): domain Eukaryota; kingdom Metazoa; phylum Chordata; class Mammalia; order Artiodactyla; family Bovidae; genus Madoqua; species Madoqua kirkii. The sequence continues at coordinate 16,432 of SJYC01079229.1, read as the reverse complement.
AATAAATGTTGCAAACTCATGGACTTGGCTTTTTGCATTGGTCAATTTTAACACTGGTCCTGCAGGTTTTGAAATTTCCATGATTCTATTTTTATATGAAATTGTGATTTGAGACTGTCAGCCAAGACTAATGAGAATAAGATGAAAAATTTTATTAACTTTTAAACAGACTCTCAGCCTTTCTGGAGAGCCACTGGTGATGAGTCATCATGCTATTTCAGTGTGACTATCATGTTTGTGTTCAGAATAGAATCTCTAGTTGTGACATGCCTCATTTTTATAACTTTTTATATAATGCTAAAATGATAATTTAATTTATATAATATCCCAGAAGAGAATACTCCTGGAGAAAAGAGCAAAAGAAATTTAGGATAAAGAAATATTACTTCCGGAAAAGAACTGTGTAGCTTCATAAAATAAATGTAGTCTTCAACAACTTGCTGTCAAACAAAGCTATACGTTAGACATTAGCAGACTCAGATTCTGGTCCACATTAATTTAGTAACTATCTTGGACAAATTGTTATCCTATTAGAAGCTCAGTTTCCTTTAGAGGAAGATTTTTCAAGCCAACAGTTTCTAATATCCTTCACAGAACTGTGAGTATGGACACTGGAGGAATTTTCATTGCATTCTGTTCTCCTGGGGAAAGGCTACCCACTTCAGAATTCTGGCCTGGAGAATTTCATGGACTGTGTAGTTCACAAGTTCGCAAAGGGTTGGACACGACTGTGCGACTTTCACTTACTCACTTGCTCCTTGATATTCATGACAACTTGTTTGGCTGAGAAAATAATTCAGGCTTACAGTACAAACATGCATTGTAAAATCATACTTCCTAACTTTAAAATTTTTATTTATCACTAGTGAAGAAAAATTTAATTCGTGTATGAGAGATTGTGTTTTAAGACTTCTAAACTTTCAACCATTATAATAAATTGGCTCTTTTAAAGATATATAAACATAATTTGTTCATTTGTTTTGCAGGTAGTGCTGGTAGTATCATATGAGTCATATAAACACAGGCTAAATTCTCTTTTTTGTAGGAATTTAAGAATTATTCCTCTATCTTTTTGTGTAGCACACTGTACCTATGAAGTTAGAGCCTCTGAAAAAATGTGACTTTTATTTCAAGATTTAAGCCAATGTTAACCTTTACAAAACACATGTATACATAATATAAAGCTGTTTATAAGCCAGATTTAAAGCATCTGGTGCCGTTCAGATGTACTCGATGATGGTAAGAAAATAATTAGAGCTATTTGAGAATAGTGCTAGGTGGAGCATCTATAAATGCTAGCCAGTTTCCCTAGCTCATGCCCAAATTGTAGATATCAAAATAATTTCTGTTGCCAACTTATCTGAGGCACTATGTTTTACTGTGTAAGAGATTTTCACAATTATACCTCCAATTTATAATAGCAACATTAAGATTAACAAGTTGTCTTCTTTTTAATTTTTTTATTATTTATTTATTTATTTATTTATTTTTATTATATTTGTTTAATGCTTATTCCATTTCACAGTACTGTATTGGTTCTGCCATACATTGACATGAATCAGCCACAGATGTAGACGATCTCCCCATGTTAAAGCCCCCTCCCACCTCCCTTCCCTGCCCATCCCCCTAGTTCATCCCATACACCGGCCCCAAGCATCCTGTATCCTGTATTGAACATAGACTGGTGCTTCATCTCCCATATGATTGTATACCTGTTTCGTTGTCATTCTCCCAGATCTTCCCACCCTCTCCCTCTCCCTCTGAAGCCAAATGTAGACGATCTCCCCATGTTAAAGCCCCCTCCCACCTCCCTTCCCTGCCCATCCCCCCGGTTCATCCCATACACCGGCCCCAAGCATCCTGTATCCTGTATTGAACATAGACTGGTGCTTCATCTCCCATTTGATAAAAATGACTTTTCCACACAGTGGATAATTGTACACTGAGCATAGTGAATGCTTTATGTTACCTGTGCTTTAGATTGATTTATTTTCTTACTTGGCTGTAGCAGGTCTTTGTTGCTGCACACAGGCTTTCTCTAGCTGTGGAGAGCAGGGGCTACTCTTCGTTGTGTTGTGTGGGCTTATAGTGATGCCTTTACTTGTTGCAGAGCACAGACTCGAGGGTGTGGGCTTTAGTAGTTGCAGCACGTGGGCTCAGTAGTTGCAGCTCAGGGGCTCTACAGCACAGCCTCAGTACTTGTGGTGCACAGGCTTAAGTGGCTCTGCAGGATGTAGAATCTTCCTGAACCAGGGATTGAACCCATGTCCCCTGCATTGAAAGGTGTATTCTTAACCACTGAATCACCAGGGAAGCCCAGTGTTACCTGCAATTTAAAAGAAAACCTTCTAGGCTGAATGGAATGAAGGATTCATGGAAAGATCATTATTAACAATGAAAAACAAATTATTAACATGAAACATTTCTCTGAGGGATCCATGATTATATTCACTAGGTCTACAAAACAACAAATTAAGTCAGAAATGGTATGCCCTCCCATCTGTACCCAGATGATCACATGTCACATATACTTATTGGCATATAACTAATTTCTGGCTGATATACCTAATTTCCTTTGTTATTCAAGAAAGCATTTTGGACGCAAGTTTCTATATTATTTAGACAAATAGTTTTGCATTTACTCTGATTTAATATACCTATGTATTTGTTTTTGTTAGTGTATCTTTAATTAGGAGATATATGTATAGAATAGTGAATAAAATCTTAATGAGCTAATGCCTAATATAAGGGCATAATCATTTACTACCAACTTGTCCATAAATTAAGAACTTTCCAATAACTCTAATGCTGTTTTTTGGGGGATATACTTTTTTTTTTTTTTTTTCTCTGATTATTAGTAAAATTGGAAAATGCTGTTCATCCATTTTCTATTACCACTGGTATAAAACAGTAGTAACAAATCTTTAGATATACTTAGCAATTAGATTTCTTAGTATATAAGTAGTTTGCTTCACTAGTTATTAAATAATGAAAATAAGAAAATGCTTTTATCCCAAGCTATAACCCTTTGCTTACAGTGGGAAAGTTAATTGAACTAGTCTCATATTTTTTTAAAAGCCCAGATATAACCAAAAATAAGGAGGTTATAAAACTTAGCAATCATGCTGAAAAAGAGTATAGCAGCAGTAAATAATGAAATATGTTGACCTATGCTTTAGTGTTTTTATCCCAAGCTATAACCCTTTGCTTACAGTGGGAAAGTTAATTGAACTAGTCTCATATTTTTTTAAAAGCCCAGATATAACCAAAAATAAGGAGGTTATAAAACTTAGCAATCATGCTGAAAAAGAGTATAGCAGCAGTAAATAATGAAATATGTTGACCTATGCTTTAGTGGAAACAGTGTCATACTTTATTGTTTTGGGTGCCAAAATCACTGCAGGTGATAATTGAAACCATGAAATTAAAAGACACTTACTCCTTGGAAGAAAAGATATGACCAACCTAGATAGCATATTCAAAAGCAGAGGCATTACTTTTCCAACAAAGGTTCATCTAGTCAAGGATATGGTTTTTCCAGTGGTCATGTATGGATGTGAGAGTTGGACTGTGAAGAAAGCTGATCGCAGAAGAATTGATGCTTTTGAAGTGTGGTGTTGGAGAAGACTCTTGAGAGTCCCTTGGACTGCAAGGAGATCCAACCAGTCCATTCTGAAGGAGATCAGCCCTGGGATTTCTTTGGAGGGAATGATGCTAAAGGTGAAACTCCAGTACTTTGGCCACCTCGTGAGAAGAGTTGACTCAGTGGAAAAGACTCTGATGCTGGGAAGGATTGGTGGCTGGAGGAGAAGGGGACAACCGAGGATGAGATGGCTGGATGGCATCACCAACTCGATGGACATGAGTCTGAGTGAACTCCTGGAGTTGGTGATGGACAGGGAGGCCTAATGTGTTGCAATGTGCTGCAATTCATGGGATTGCAAAGAGTCAGAGATGACTGAGCAACTGAACTGATGCTTTAGTAGTATGGTTTGTTAATTTTCAATTCCTAATGTATGTGTATAAAAGTGTTTTGTGGTCTTACTTTTGAATATAAATTGACTGAAAATAAACATAGACCGTTCTGCTAGTGTCCTTGTCTAATATTGCTTCTTATGTCTTTTATTTATTTTTTGTTATTCTCAGTTTATTTTTTATATCACCCAATTAGTTTCATATAATAAATACCAGACGTGTATTTTCTTCAGTAAAATAATACTATTTAAATTGCCAGGACATGGAAACAACCTAGATGTCCATCAGCAGATGAATGGATAAGAAAGCTGTGGTACATATACACAATGGAGTATTACTCAGCCCTTAAAAACAACAAATTTGACTCAATTCTAATGAGATGGATGAAACTGGAGCCAATTGTACAGAGTGAAGTTAGCCAGAAAGAAAAATACCAGTACAGTATACTGACACATATATATGGAATTTAGAAAGATAGTAATGATGCCACTATAAGTGAGACAACATAAGAGACCCAGAGGTATAGAATGGACTTTTGGCCTCTGAGGTAGAGGGAGAGGGTGGGATGATTTGGGAGAATGGTATTGAAACATGTATACTATCATATAAGAAGTAAAGTAATATATCTGGTGGTGAAAGTAAAGTTTGAAGCTGTAAAGAACATTATTGCATAGGAACCTGGAATGTTAGGTCCACCAATAAAGGTAAGTTGGACAAGGTCAAGCAGGAGATGGCGGAGTGAACATTGATACCTTCTGAATCAGTGAACTAAAATGGAAAATTATGAGTGAATCTAATTCAGATGACCATTATAACTAATACTGTGGACAATAATCCCTTAGAAAAAATGGAGTAGCCCTTAAAGTCAACAAAAGATTCCAAAATGCAGTACTTGGATGCAATCCTGTCTCTTATACACATCTCAGAGGTATAGAATGGACTTTTGGCCTCTGAGGTAGAGGGAGAGGGTGGGATGATTTGGGAGAATGGTATTGAAACATGTATACTATCATATAAGAAGTAAAGCGCCAGTCTCTGTTCAATACAGGATACAGGATGCTTGGGGCTGGTGTACGGGATGATTCGTGGAGACGGTGTGGGGTGGGAGGTGGGAGGGGGCTTTGGCATTGGGAGATAGTGTACACCTGTGGCTGATTCATGTCAATGTATGGCAAAACCAATACAGTATTGTAAAATAGAATAAAGTATTTTTAAAAAGAGAGAGAGAGAGAGAAAGAGAGAGAAGGAGAGAAAATGATAAAGCAGATGTGGTAAAACATTAAGTTCAGGAAATCTTGCTTAAAGGTATAAAAGTGAAATTGACTCACCATGAATTTTAGGCAAGTGATAGAATGAAAAATTCACTACTTGATTGTAACCTCTTATTCATCTCTTCCATCTCTATGTAGATCCTATAATATGCCCCTTTGACTTTGAAAGTTTTTATAACCAAATGGAAATGCAGGTTTTCCTAACTGCTCCTTACAATATAGCATAAATTTTAAAAATATAAATAAATTAGTCATCTAGTTACACAAATAATTACATCTATAAGTTTGTAGGCATTTTGTTCTTTGATATCTGTTCACTTTTAGGCATTTAATTGAAAGTCCTTCAAGGATCCACTTTAAGGATCACAGCCTTGTCATGGCAAAGGGGCTTGCATAACTCAATGAAACTATGAGTCATGCCATTCAGGGCCATGCAAGATGGACGGGTCATAGAGAAGAGTTCTGACAAAATGTGGTCCACTGAAAGAAGGAATGGCAAACCACTCCAAAATTATTGCTGAGAGAACCCCATGAACAGTATGAAAAAGCAAGTAGATTTGATACTGGAAGATGAGCCCTCCACAGGTCAGAAGGTGTCCAGTATGTTACTGGGGAAGAGCAGAGGACAGTTACTAATAGCTACAAAAAGAATGGAGAAGTTAGACAAAAGCAGAAATGACATTCAATTGCGAATATATCTGGTGGTGAAAGTAAAGTTTGAAGCTGTAAAGAACATTATTGCATAGGAACCTGGAATGTTAGGTCCACCAATAAAGGTAAGTTGGACAAGGTCAAGCAGGAGATGGCGGAGTGAACATTGATACCTTCTGAATCAGTGAACTAAAATGGAAAATTATGAGTGAATCTAATTCAGATGACCATTATAACTAATACTGTGGACAATAATCCCTAGAAAAAATGGAGTAGCCCTTAAAGTCAACAAAAGATTCCAAAATGCAGTACTTGGATGCAATCTCTAAAATGATAGAACAATCTTAAATTATTTCCAAGGCAAACCATTCAACACCACAGTAATCCAAGTCTATACCCTAACAACTGATGCTGAAGAAGCTGAAATTGACTGGTTCTAGGAAGACTTAAAAGACGTTCTAGAACTAATATCCACCCCCCACACCCCCAAGAAAAGGATGTCCTTTTCATCATAGGGGGTTGACATGCAAAATAAGGAAGTCAAGAGATAGCTGGAATAACAGGCAAGTTTAGCCTTCGAATACAAAATGAAGCAGGGAAAAAAATAGGGTTTTGTCAAGGGAACAACAGTTATAGAAAAATACAGTTTTCCAAAAATACAAGAGATGACTCTACATATGGACATCATCAAATGATCAAAACCAAAATCAGATTGATTATGTTCTTTGTGGCTGAAGATGTATAAGCTCTATACAGCAGCAAAAACAAGACCTGGAGCTGACTGTGGCTCAGATTATGAACTCTTTATTGCAAACTTCAGGCATGAATTTAAGAAATTAGGGAAAACCACTAGGCCATTCAGGTATGACCTAAATAAAATCCTTTACAATTGCACTCATCCCTCACACTAGCGAAGTAATGCTCAAAATTCCCCAACTTAGGCTTCAATAGTATATGAAACAAGAACTTCTGGATGTTCAAGCTGGACTTCAAAAAGGCAGAGGAACCAAAGATAAAATTGCCAACATCTGTTGGATCATAGAAAGAGCAATAGAATTCCAGAAACACATCTACCTCTGCTTCATTGACTATGCTAAAACTTTTGACTCTGTGGATCACAACAAACTATGAAAAATTCTTCAAGAGATGGCAATACCAGACCACTTTACCTGCCTCCTGAGAAATCGGTATGCAAGTGAAGAAGCAACAGTTAGAATCAGACATGGAAAAAGGACTGGATCAAAGTGGGAAAAGGAGTACGTCAAGGCTGTATATTGTCATTCTGCTTATTTAAATTACATGCAGAGTACATCATGTGAAATTCTGGACTGGAAATCAAGATTGCTGGGAGAAATATCAATGATTTCAGATGTGCAGATGACACCATGCTTATGGCAGAAAGCAAAGAGGAACTAAAGAGCTTCTTGATGCAAGTGAAAGAGGAGACTGAAAACCTGGCTAAAAACTCAACATTCAAAAAGTGAAAATCATGGCATCTAATCCCATTATTTAGTAGAAAGTAGATGCAGAAACAATCGAAACAGTGATAGACTATATTTCTGGGCTCCAAAATCAATGCAGATGGTGATTGCAGCCATGAAATTAAAAGACACTTACACCTTGGAGGAAAAGCTATTATCAACCTAGACAGCATGTTAAAAAGAAGAGACGTTACTTTTCCAACAAATGCCCATCTAGTCAAAGCTATGGTTTTTCTAGTAGTCATGTATGGATGTGAGAGTTGAACCATAAAGAAAGCTGAATGCCAAAGAATTGATGCTTTTGAACTGTGGTGTTGGAGAAGATTCTTAAGAATTACTTGAACTTGGACTGCAAAGAGATGGAACCAGTCAATCCTAAATGAAAGCAGTCCTGAATATTCATTCATGCTGAAGCTGAAGCTCCAATATTTTGGCCACCTGATGCAAAGAACTGACTCATTGGAAAAGACCTTGATGCTGGGAAAGATTGAAGTCAGGAGGAGAAGGGGACAACAGAGGATGAGATGGTTGGATGACATCATCAACTCAATGGACATGAGTTTGATCAAGCTCCAGGAGTTGGTGATGGACAGGGAAGTCTGGCGTGCTGCAGTCCACGAGGTTCCAAAGAGTTGGACAAGACTTAACATCTGAATTGAACTGATGTTTTAAAAGAGTGCCTAGAATTATGTCTTGCTGTCAACTGAGTGGATGAATAAAACCTTTACATTATGTGTAAACACAAATCTTATCATACTTTGGGGAGCAGCTATTACTTTTCTGCCAATAGATATATCAGTAAGGCACTATCAATGTAATAAACAAACATAATCAGGCTCTGTGCTGTCCATCTTAAATCATTCTATGATATCTTATTAAACGGGAAAATAAACTATTCATATGCTTCAACATATTACATATCATTCCTTGTACTTCTCTGTCTTCAATAATGCCTGTTTTTTCTTCAACTGTACTGTTTTTTTTTTTCAGCACCTTTTTCAGATGGAAACTGCTTCTGCTTCTGTAATCCACAAAAACTCCCATAATGATTATCATAGTGTCAGATATAGGATCAGACCCTCCTTATTCCACATATTGTCCTCCAGACCACTGTGTATTCAACAAAAAAATCTTAGCTCCTCTAAGGCACATACCTTTATTAAAGTCATACTTATGCAGCAAAATGTGTATGGTAAGCAATTTGATCAGAATTGTACAATATCAGTTTAGTCGCTAAGTCGTGTCCGACTCTGTGACCCCATGAATTGCTACATGCCAGGCCTCCCTGTCCAACGCCATTTCCCAGAGTTCACTAAAACTCAGTCCCTCAAGTCGGTGATGACATCAAGTCATCTTATTCTCTGTCATCACCTTTTCCTACTTCCCTCAAACCCTTCCAGCATCAGAGACTTTTCCAATGAGTAAACTCTTCTCATGAGGTGGCCAAAGTACTGGAGTTTCAGCTTTAGCATCATTCCTTCCAAAGAAATCTCAGGGTTGATCTTCAGAATGGACTGATTGGATCTCCTTGCAGTCCAAGGGACTCTCAAGAGTCTTCTCCAACACCACACTTCAAAAGCATCAATTCTTCTGTGCTCAGCTTTTTTCACAGTCCAACTCTCGCATCCATACATGACCACTGGAAAAACCATAGCCTTGACTAGGCCAACTTTGTTGGCAAAATAACGTTTCTGCTTTTCAATGTGCAATCTAGGTTGGTCATAACTTTTCTTCCAAGTGTCTTTTAATTTCACGGCTGTGATCACCATCTGCAGTGATTTGGGAGCACAAGAAATAAAGTCTGGCACTGTTTCCACGGTTTCCCCATCTATTTCCCATAAAGTGATGGGACCAGATGCCATAATCTTTGTTTTCTGAATGCTGGGCTTTAAGCCAAATTTTTCACTCTCCTTTTTGACTTTCATCAAAAGGCTTTTTAGTTCCCCTTCACTTTCTGCCATAAGGGTGGTGTCATCAATATCTGAGGTTATTGATATTTTTCCTGGCAATTTTCATTCCAGCTTGTGCTTCTTCCAGCCCAGTGTTTCTCATAATGTACACTGCATATAAGTTAAATAAGCAGGGTGATAATATACAGTCTTGATGTACTTCTTTTCCTATTTGGAACCAGTCTGTTGTTCCATGTCCAGTTCTAACTGTTGCTTCCTAACCTGCATACAGGTTTTTCAATAGGCAGATCGGGTGGTCCATGTCTTTCAGAATTTTTCACAATTTATTGTGATCAGCACAGTCAAAGGCTTTGGCATAATCAATAAAGCAGAAATAGATGTGTTTCTGGAACTCTCTTGCTTTGTCCATAATCCAGCAGACGTTGGCAAATTGATCTCTGGTTTCTCTAACTTTTCTAAAACCAGCTTGAATGTATGGAAGTTCATGGTTCATGTATTGCTGAAGTCTGGCTTGGAGAATTTTGAGCATTTTACTAGCATGTGAGATTATGCAATTCTGCAGTAGTTTGAGCATTCTTTGGCATTGCCTTTCTTTGGAATTGGAATGAAAACTGACTTTTCCAGTCCTGTGGCCACTGCTGAATTTTCCAAATTTGCTGGCATATTGAGTGCAGCACTTTCACAGCATCATCTTTCAGGATTTGAAATAGCTCAACTGAAATTCCATTACCTCACTAGCTTTGTTTGTAGTGATGCTTTCTAAGGCCCACTTGACTTCACATTCTAGGATGTCTGGTTCTAGGTGAGTGATCACACCATAGTGATTATCTGAGTCGTGAAGATCTTTTTTGTACAGTTCTTCCGTGTATTCTTGCCACCTCTTCTTAATATCTTCTGCTTATGTTCCATGGCGATGATCTTGATCTGTGTCTCCTGTACAGTGTCAGGAACCTCAGTCCATAGTTCATCAGGATCTCTATCTATCAGATCCATTCCCTTAAATCTATTTCTCACTTCCACTGTATAATCATAAGGTATTTGATTTAGTTCATACCTGAATGATCTAGTGTTTTTCCCTACTTTCTTCAATTTAAGTCTGAATTTGGCAATAAGGAGCTCATGGTCTAAGCCACAGTCAGCTCCCAGTCTTGTTTTCTCTGACTGTATAAAGCTTCTCCATCTTTGGCTGCAAAGAATATAATCAATCTTATTTTGGTGTTGACCATCTGGTGATGTCTATGTGTAGACTCTTCTCTTGTGTTCTTTGAAGAGAGTGGTTGCTATGACCAGTGTGTTCTCTTAGCAAAATTCCATTAGCCTTTGCCCTGCTTCATTCCATATTCCATGGCCAAATTTGCCTGTTACTCCAGGTGTTTCTTGACTTCCTACTTTTGCATTCCAGTCCCCTATAATGAAAATTCACTTCCACTGTATAATCATAAGGTATTTGATTTAGTTCATACCTGAATGATCTAGTGTTTTTCCCTACTTTCTTCAATTTAAGTCTGAATTTGGCAATAAGGAGCTCATGGTCTAAGCCACAGTCAGCTCCCAGTCTTGTTTTCTCTGACTGTATAAAGCTTCTCCATCTTTGGCTGCAAAGAATATAATCAATCTTATTTTGGTGTTGACCATCTGGTGATGTCTATGTGTAGACTCTTCTCTTGTGTTCTTTGAAGAGAGTGGTTGCTATGACCAGTGTGTTCTCTTAGCAAAATTCCATTAGCCTTTGCCCTGCTTCATTCCATATTCCATGGCCAAATTTGCCTGTTACTCCAGGTGTTTCTTGACTTCCTACTTTTGCATTCCAGTCCCCTATAATGAAAAAAACATCTTTTGGGGGTATTAGTTCTAAAAGATCGTGTAGGTCTTCATAGAAGAGTTCAACTTCAGCTTCTTCAGCATTACTGGTTGGAGCATAGACGGATTATGGTAATATTGAATGAATTGCCTTGGAAATGAGCAGAGATCATTCTGTCGTTTTTAAGACTGCATCGAAGGACTGCATTTCGGAATCTTTTGTTGACCATGATGGCTACTCCATTTCTTCTGAGGGATTCTTGCTCACAGTAGTAGATATAATGGTCATCTGAGTTAAATTCACCCTTTCCAGTTCATTTTAGTTTGCTGATTCCTAGAATGCCGATGTTCACTCTTGCCATCTCCTGTTTGACCACTTCCAATTTGCCTTGATTCATAGACCTGACATTCCTGGTTCCTATGCAATATTGCTCTTTACAGCAGTGGACTTTGCTTCTATCATCAGTTCCACCCACAACTGGGTATTGTTTTTGCTTTGGCTTCATCCTTTCATTCTTTCTGGAATTATTTCTCCACTGATCTCCAACAGCATATTGGGTACCTACTGACCCGGGGAGTTCCTCTTTTAGTATCCTATCATTTTGCCTTTTCATACTGTTCATGGGGTTTTCAAGGCAAGAATACTGAATAGTTAATAAAATATAACTAATATAATCCATTTATGTCAAACACGATTTCTCCTCTCCACTTGTATTCATTAAGTCCTAGTTGGTGTGTGAAGTCACTCAGTCGTGTCCAACTCTTTGTGACCCCATGGACTGTAGCCTACTAGCTCCTCTGTTCATGGGTTTTCTAGGCAAGAATACTGGAGTGGGTTGCCATTTCCTTTTCCAGGGGATCTTCCTCACCCAGGGATCTAACCTTGGTCTCCCACATTGCAGGCAAACTCTTTACCATCTGAGAAACCAGGGAAGAACTCAATGTCCTAGTTACTTACCAACATTTTTATAGTTTTAATTCCTCCTACAACTGTTAAATCTGAGTGAGCTTCAAAGCCATACACAAATAGCTCAAAACTCAAATCCTAACTTTCCTTTCTATTTCTTTTTCCCTGCTTTTACTCTAAACACCGTTACCACTGTCACCCCCAGAGCTTTCTTAACATAGGCAACTATTCTATGTCTAATATCCTATCTCTGATTACCCACCAAGAGATTTCCTTCTCCTTATTTTCAGATATTCTCCTTTAGTTCAGCTTTCTACAGTTTTGAAATCTCCTTTATATATTAGGTCCCATAATCCTCTGTATTTACTTAATATATCCCATAACATGTAATTACTTAATTATCTCTTCCAGAGAAGGCAATGACATCCCACGCAGGACTCTTGCTGGAAAATCCCATGGATGGAGGAGCCTGGTAGGCTGCAGTCCATGGGGTTCTTAAGAGTCAGACATGACTGAGCAACTTCACTTTCACTAGTCACTTTCACGCATTGGAGAAGGAAATGGCAACCCACTCCAGCATTCTTACCTGGAGAATCCCAGGGATGGAGTAGCCTGGTGGGCTGTCATCTATTGGGTTGCACAGAGTCAGAGACGACTGAAGAAACTTAGCAGCAGCAGCAGCAATTATCTCTTAATTTGCTTCACAAGGAAGTCATCATCTTCTAAATTGCTATTGGGCCACTTGTGCTTTTACATCCTATTTATTCAGCATAGTTTCTGTAGCTCTTTAACTCATCTGTAGTTTCCAAACTCACTAATAATCATTTCCTTGCATCATATCCTGATTCTGTGTAATTTTATACATTATCATATTTTTTTCCTATTTATCAGCAATTGAGAGCTGCTGAGGAACATTTATAACAATGATGTGTAACATTAATAGAATGCTTATCCTGCACCATTTGCTATTTTAAGTGATGATATATACTAATTTTATAATCTTCAAAATCACCTAAAGTTAGCACTATCATTAATCCATTACTTAACAATAAATAATTGGAGATGAATAGAACTTAAGTAATTTGACCAAAATCATATGGCAATCAAGTAGTTAAATCAGGATTGAAAAGAAGTCAGCCTGGTTCCATGGTCTATACTTTTATACAATATTCTATCACTGCCTACTTAAAAAAAAAAAATCATGCTCAGACTTACTATGCTACTGCTGCTACTAAGTTGCTTCAGTCATGACTGACTCTGTGTGAACCAACAGACGGCAGCCCACCGGGCTCCCCTGTTCTAGGGATTCTCCAGGCAAGAATACTGGAGTTGGTTGCCGTTTCCTTCTCCAATGTGTGAAAGTGAAAAGTGAAAATGAAGTCACTCAGTCATGACCTTTAGCGACCCTATGGACTGCAGCCTACCAAGCTCCTCCGTCCATGGGATTTTCCAGGCAAGAGTACTGGAGTGGGTTGCCATTGCCTTCTCCTTAAACTGACTATAGATAACCATAATTTGAAAATATCTAATTCAAAATGAGTCTTTAATACTGCCAGGCATTTTATCTCTTTTAACCAATGCAAAAAAAATCTGGAACTTAACACAGAGAAATCAAAATTTGACATTTTGCTTCTCCATTAATATTCTTTGTATTTAATATTCTCTAGTTTGAATTTATTTTTTTATCACACTTAGACAATAAAAAAATTTGTTAACTATAGTTACAAGTAACAGTTTAATTTCAGTAAATGAAATTCAGGATCATAAAATTATGAAACCTTTGATATTCATTTTAAATCCCCCTGCCCCTCTTCACTTCTGGTTTATTTCTAGATCAAGGCTATAATTAGAAATAAGATAAATTTGGGCTCTTCTCCATTTCACTGACTTTTCCTATTCTATTTGGTTGTAGATTCCTAATTGTTATTTGTAGTAGTTTCAGCTCAAAAAAGAGATAGAAAAGGTGTAATAGTAAAGAATGATCTCGTTTTCCTGTTAATATCATATGTCATTAGTCCTCTATTGATTTGGAGGGTGTTAAGTGCTTCTCTTGTGGCTCAGTTGGTAAAGAATCAACCTGCAATGCAGGAGATCTGGGTTCAATCCCTGGGTGGGAAGATCCCCTGGAGAAGGGAAAGGATATCCACTCCAGTATTCTAGCCTGGAGAAGTCCATGGACTGTATAGGCCATGGGGTCACAGAGTCAGACATGACTGAGTGACCTTTACTTCACTTCAATAAAGCTTAATATTTTTATTGATCCATTATCCTCTCTCTGGATTTTTCTCACTTGCCTTCCCCTAATATAGGTAAGATCTCCTCTGGCTCACCTCTTGTGGTTTAATTTTATCCTCTGATTTTGAATGGTCTACCACACACTCTGTGGAGATCTTATTGCTCATTCAGAAAGTCTTCAAATGCAGAGTACTTCCAAGATAGCCCCAGCATGACTTTATTACTTCCACTTGGCTCAAATCTGATGCACAGGAAATACATATGCTTCTTTCACTCTAGCAAGTTCTGGGAATGCAGATCAGTTCTGAGGTAGACTCTTCTTTCTCCATCACCAGAGTAGCAAATCAGGCGGCTATTCTCATGATTGATGAAGAGTCAAACAACAACCTCCACTGTTACACACTCCTGAAGATATATATTAAGCTCTTCAGACAATCTTAAAAGCTTTTCCCAAAGATTTTGTAACTTTCATCCTTTTGTATATTGATATGAATTCTTCTCTAAGATCTTTTAACTTTCACTCTTTTATATATTGACTTTAAACATTGATAATAACTAAATGCTATAACGTTGTTTAAACAACCTCCCTTGCAATAACTGTGGAGCTTCCCTGTTGGTTCAGATAGTAAAAAATCTGCCACAATGCAGGAGACCTGGGTTTGATCCCTGGGTCAGGAATGTCCCCCGGAGAAGGAAATGGCAACCCACTCTAGCATTCTTGCCTGGAAAATTAAATGAGCAGAGGAACTTGGAGGGCTACAGTCCAAGGAGTCACAAAGCGTCAGACACGACTGAGTGATTAACACTTGCAATAACTGAAGATGTTTTCTAACATCTTCAAAACGAAATGTGAAATAAATAGACCTCTATTCTTTACTTAGCTTTGAAAACAGAATGGGAATGGCTCTCATTCTCTTATGCTTTTCATAAATTTCTTATTTAGCATCTTGAAAGCCTCAGCAACTATTCTTTAAGACATGTTTATTGAGGCACATTTTACATAATATAATACATCTATTATAATATAAATGTACCCCCACAAGTGTGCAATATAGTGATTTTTAGTAACTTACCAAGTAGTTAATAACTACCATAAATCAATTTTAGAACATTCTCACTCCCACAGTGAAATTGCTCATGCCCATTTACCAGATATGTGCTTCTCTCAAGTTTGCTTGTTCTTGTCTCTGGAAGTTATTTTAAACTTTTCTATGATACTCAAATCTTTAATCCTACCACCCACCATATTTTCCATCAAGAAGAAAAAAATCAGGTTTTTTTCCATATAATTGACATGCCATGAAAGTAATAATACTTACTTTAACACCAATGCACTGACACACATAATTGCAACTTCATCCATGATTTCCAGGTTTCTCTCATTACAAAGTGCTGTTTTCCTCTTAAGTTTGGTTTTCAGTTTATGCTTTGGGTCTTCTCCCTTTCTATACTCTTAGGTACATAAATCTATCAGTTACCCCTTTTCTCTTGCTTCTTAGTTTTCTGACCTATCTTCTTCCCATTAGATTCAAATAATGCCTGATTCTATTCAATGCTTAATTTTTAGAACTAAGTTAAACTAGTACAGTTCCACATCTTCCTAAAACCAAAGCTGTCTCTATTTTCTTTCATAATAAAACCCCTTAAATGAATTGTTTTCACAACTCACATCTCCAGTTATTCAACCTCAGTTAATTTCATTCACCTAATGTTGCTAGTTCTATCATAACCCTGAAATTTCACTCAACAAAGTCAATCATAAACTATTTTTATAAATGGAAACAATGCATCATTTTGTTTTCATTTTATTAGACATTTTCCAGTATGTGATAATACAGAATTCTCTCATTTCTCTTGGTTTTCATATTACATGCTTCTAATTGCCCTCGTCCCTCTACACTTCTACTATGTTTGTGTGAACTTTTTAATAAGCTCACTCCATAAAACTGGTATAGCTTAGAATAGTCATATTTCTTATTAGTGTACATATTACTCATTCAGATAATGTCAATTATATATATTCTGAAATATCTAAAATATATTTTCAGTAAAAATCACTCTATCAAGCTTGAATGCACCTTAGAATTAACTACCTACACCTATTTGAATGCCATTTAATCACAGCAAACTTCTTAGTTCTCCAAAACAAAATCATCACCTATACTCAGAAATATCTCCTCTCCCTGCTTGTCCTATTTCAAT
>SJYC01079225.1:0-14751 GCA_006408675.1 Madoqua kirkii | reverse complement strand
AGAGACACAGAGGTATAGAACGGACTTTTGGCTTCAGAGGGAGAGGGAGAGGGTGGGAAGATCTGGGAGAAGGACAACGAAACATGTATACAATCATATGGGAGATGAAGCACCAGTCTATGTTCAATACAGGATACAGGATGCTTGGGGCCGGTGTATGGGATGAACCGGGGGGATGGGCAGGGAAGGGAGGTGGGAGGGGGCTTTAACATGGGGAGATCGTCCACACCTGTGGCTGATTCATGTCAATGTATGGCAGAACCAATGCAGTGCTGTGAAATGGAATAAGCATTAAACAAAAAAAAATAAAAAATAAAACCATCATAGCAATATCATGAAAAAAAAAAGGAAAGAAAAATAAGGGAGAGTTATAACAGATGTTTTTGTCTTGACTATATTTTATACTTCAACCTAAACAAACTGCAAACTTGAAATCTGGCTAGAAAGGAGACACTCTTCCCTCTCCACATTTACATTAAAAAGTAAAGAAAATCAATGAGCCAATTAAAATTTATATTAAAAAAAACAGCTATGCTTAACACAAAACAAAAAAGCTTATAACAGATGTTTTTGTCTTGACTATATTTTATACTTCAACCTAAACAAACTGCAAACTTGAAATCTGGCTAGAAAGGAGACACTCTTCCCTCTCCACATTTACATTAAAAAGTAAAGAAAATCAATGAGCCAATTAAAATTTATATTAAAAAAAACAGCTATGCTTAACACAAAACAAAAAAGCAGCACAAGATCATTTGTGTAGTAAACAAGGAAGAAAAGAAAGAAAGAAAGAAAGGAGGAATTACTAAAATTACTACTACTTACTATACACAGGTTTCATTGAAAAGTTAGTTTTTTTCGTTAGCTTTGAGGCCTTTCCCTTAGCCTATTACTGCTTTTCTTCTCTTCTTTTATTTTTTTTCCCCCCAGAACACTAGAACAACTAAGTTCACTGCTACTTTGAGAAAAAACAGTTCTATGAGCAAACAGGATATGAAAATACTGCCCACTTCCCTTTCCTACAAATAAAAAATGCAAGCATGCACATTAAAAGCTCTGAGAAATAAAACTAATATTTTAAATTTATTTTACCCTTCAACTCTGTTTTCTTAACACATTACTGACTGAGGGCTTTTAGCAGAAACTAACACTTGGGACTGGAGATTTGTTATGTAAGTGAATATTGAAACATTTCTCCTCAGTAAGTTGATTTACTATACATATATTAATACCTTCTAAAAAATATGATGTCTGTGAGTTGCAGGTACAGAAAATATTAATATTTTTTATCCTTTGTGGTCTTTATCATACTTATAGAAATTAAATTAAAATATCAAATCAAAACAATGGATTTAAACTCTGAGAACACAGAGTGGTAGCTAGGTGCTCAATATATATTTGTTTATGGAACTTTATGACTCAGGTCGCTTACACAACTATAAAGTCATGCATAGTACGAGACCATTTTAGTTTGCTCTGTTAACTTTCCCATCACCTTTGCTTTTCTCACAAAATCTTAATTTTTTCACAGCATCACTATTTGCACATATGTCACCAGCACAGCTCACTGGAGACCTCAGTCTCCAGTGCTGCTCTGTCCTGTGTCACTTGCTCACAGGGTGCCACGTGGAGAGGTCTGGCACCAGTCAGCAGAGTCCCTCCCGTAAAACAGCTGCGCAGACACTTCACGTCCTGCCTTGTGCTGAAGCTCCTGCAGGACGCTTGGATTCAAGATGGTGGTGACCCAAGCTAAGATGCACTGCACCTGCACTGCGTTCTGGAGCCACATGAACTGCGAGCTGTGCCAGCTCCGTGAGAACTCCACCCTGCACCCTTTCCCGCAACCCCCAAACCCCCGCCTGTTAGGAGAGCGTGGTCACCAGTATCAAACTCGCATGCACCTGTTCATTTTCTGCTCCAAAAACTGAACTCGGTCTTGTTTTTTGCTTCAGAGCCGAGTTCAAAGAACCCTGGAAAGGAGGACACTTGTTGGGGCGGGACTCGAAAGGGTAGGTGACATATGTTCTGTCACTGTACTTACTGGTGACAGGACTTCAGCAGTCACTGAGCCAGCTCTCTAGGCGATCTTAGGACAACACTGCACATGCTTTCCTTGTGAACAATCAATGTAGAAGGCTAAATTGTTTTAAAACATTACTTTTTTTCCAAACTCTTTTAGTATATTGATCTAACAGACTAGATAGTAGTGATGAGAAAACTGCTCAATAAAAGAAAGAGAAGTGTGTTCTCTGAAAAATCCAAAAAAATAGTAGTATGGAAGTGTCCATACTAACCATGATTTTTGAACATGTGTATTATTAAAACATGTGTATTATTAAAAAGTGCACATGGCACTAGCAGTAAAGAACTCCTTGGCCAATGTAGGAGACATGAAAGATGCAGTTCCGTTCCTGCCTTGGGAAGATGCCCTGGAGGAGGACAAGACAATCCAATTCAATATTCTTGTCTGGAGAATTCCATAGACAGAGGAGCCTGGTGGGCTACTGTCCGTAGAGTCTCAGAGAGTTAGAGAAGATGAAAGTGACTTAGTATGCTCACATGAAGGAAATATGTATTACTAAACACGTGTGTTAAGAGATAAAAAGACCAAAAGAACAAAAAATGCAGAACAAAGGGTGGAAAGAAGAAGGGAAAATAGTGACATTAGGAATTCTGAGAAGTGCTTTTTATATATTAGTGATTATTATTTTATCAAAAATTATACACATACACACAGAGTTTATATATGACCATGATTCAGTGATGACATTAAAACTTGGAAGGTGTGGGTGATTTAAGGTTCCAAGTTAGTATGTAGCACTTGTGAAGGTCTATGCATAGTACTTTTTGAGTCTAGTGCAGGCATTAATACATATTAATGCATTTCTTTGCCTCTGGAAGCTCAGCCGGTAAAGAATCCACCTGTAATGCAGGAGACCCCGGTTTGATTCCTGGGTCGGAAGATCCCCTGAAGAAGGGGTAAGTTACCCACTCCAGCATTATTGTTTGGAGAATTCCATGGACAGAGGAGCCTGGCAGGCTACAGCACATTGGGTGGCAAAGAGTCTGACCTGACTGAGTGATTTTTACTTTCACTTGTTTGAAAGTAAAAATATATATATATTTATATATATATATATATTTGGTAATTACATTGCACTATGGTCATATTTATGGGAATGTTGGAGCCAGAGGCACATGGGCTCACTTGAGCCAAGAAAAGTTAACTCACCAATTTGTATGTACTCATTTTTATACTTTGTACTGTAAATGGCATTATGATGCTTATAAGGAAGTTTAAATATGTGACTTCTGTCAGTAACAACACCTGCAAGGCATTTTTCCATTTGAAGCAAGTATTGAGTTTTGCCATTCTGCCCTGTGTTTTGCCATCATTATTATTATTGTTATCATTTTGATCACTATTACATTTTTTTTTAATTTTTATTTTTTGTTTAATGCTTATTCCACTTCACAGTACTGCATTGGTTCCGCCACACATTGACACGAATCAGCCACAGGTGTAGACGATCTCCCCATGTTAAAGCCCCCTCCCACCTCCCTTCCCTGCCCATCCCCCCAGTTCATCCCATACACCGGCCCCAAGCATTTTTAAAATTTCAAAGCCACATGTCCACCAATAAATATAGTTCTTTTTTTATTATTTTGGCTTTATGGATAGAAATTATGTGAAAATACTGCAATCCTTTATCCAAGAAGTGTAAGTTTTAATTTGATATGAACTCATTTTGTTCTTGAGTTAATCTCTTTAACTATGCTGGTTTATATAATATACCCTGAAATTATATTAAGTAGTGAAGTGTATTGTCTACATTTCTCAAGTGAGTGAAGATACATTTTTGTGTACTCAGATAGGTTCAAGCCATTTTGATTTATGAAATTTATTCATGTCTCTCAAAATTACCTGTAGAATTTGAGTGTCTTTATAATAAGCAGTGTTGTTTAAGACATATGTGAATGTTTCATAGTTTTTTTTTTTTTAACTCAACAAAAGTTTGCCTTTTTTGAATTTGATGTCATGGTCTAGCTTATTTTCCTCGTTTGTCTTACACTGACAATGCTTCTTTTGAGTATATGCAGTTTGCAAAGTGTGTGATCAATTTGTTTTTATCAGCAGCAAATAGTTGCAGGAGGTCTCAGTCCACTTCAATAGAATTTTCCTTGCAGTTTACTCTTAAGCTGAACATTAATAACAACTAAACAAAACACTCTGCCTTTGAGGGGATAATGAAAATTTGGATGCTGTATTAAATAATGTGATTTCAGTCCTTATTGTCCCAGATTGTTAACAAAACATGATTTGTACTTACAGCAAATATCCTTTCTCTAAAGAACTTGCTGTGAAAGTAAAGGTTTAGGTAGTTTCACTGTGTCACCATTCTCTATTCTTTATCAATCTTTTTCCTTCAAAACTAGAATCTTGTCTTTGAACTGATACTTTGTAGGTTTTAATATATTGATATTGATTGTTAGTGCTGAATAGGACCTGCATATCAGTGAATACACTAAATAGCTATTTGGGGCACTAAATAATAACAGTTTGAATTTTCAAAATGTCATATTGATATTTTTGTTCATGTTGTAGGTGTCAAACACTGGAGCTTTAGAGTTAATTTTTAAGCGATAGGAATCCTAGAATGAGAAATAGAATCTTCATTATCTCCTGAAGGTATTTTTCAGTTAGCCTACCAAAATCTGCACAGTGTCATTTAAAAATACCTAAGATAAGTTTTTCAGTACTTTGTGTTAATCAATATATTATTTTATCCTTCACCAGAGTCAGAAGAAATTTCTTTCTGCAATGCTATTTATAGAGCATTTATGATGTTGTGTGAGATACAAAATAAAGGCACACTTCTGCAGAATGTTACCTCTCTCATCACCACCAAAGCTGCTCCACATACACAGTTACAAACACAAAATTTTTAACAAAAAATATGGAACATATTATTAAATAAATGCAACATTCATCATTAAATACCTCAGGTCATAAGTTGCATTTAAAATTTACTGAATCCAGTATTTTTATATTGCTTGACTATTGCATATTTTCTACCCCAAGTCCTGATAATATAGTTCATCCTAAAATGCTGTTCCAGGTATTAGGAAACTATTAAATGTTTTGAAATTCATGATAACAGGACAATATCTCTATATATTATAGCATCTAAATATTCCTTTAAGTGTTACAGGTTGTCAACATATATTGCTGAAAAAATGAATAAAAATAATAATCAGATGTCAGCTTTGCTTCAAGAAGACTGATCTTGCGATAATGTGTACAATGTAGTGGAATGGGGAATAGTAGAAGCACTGAAGTTGGGCAGAAAGTTATTACAACATTTAAGATAGATTCTATGAGATCACTATAACAAGTGCCTTGTTACTCTTAATGCAATGTCTATGCCATTAATATGCATAAGCTTCATAACTCCATTAATAACAATGCAGATTCAATTTATTTCCTGAGGTTTAGTCTCTGTACTCAGATTAATAAACACATTTGGTATTTTGTTCTGTTACCTCATGTATAGTTTGTTGGGGACACTGAGTTCATATATCATTTCAGTTATTTTAAACTTCTCCATTAATACCACCAATGAGCCATACTTAATGCTGGAGACAAAAACAAGATCACCGAAGAACATTTACTCAATCACTGTCAAAACCATTTTTACTGGAACTCCTTTTTGCTCCAATAGACAGGTGAGGCAACCCTAAGTAAATACTAAGTGACAGGTTAATATGGAAAAATTGGAGGCAAAGTAGAGTGAAAAAATTGCTAAAGTACAAGATTAAGCCAGACTACTTCTTATGTTACTTTATTTTCCAGCTCTAGAAATCTTTTCGTATCAGTCTGTTGAAATCACATTCTTACTTTAAAATTCGGCTCAAATTATTGGTGCTTTAAGGTTTATTGCAAGGTACTTTTCCCTCAACTTTTGATGAACTTAAAGAAGTCTTTATTGATCACCTACTGTTTAGTTCAGTTCAGTTCAGTCACTCAGTCGTGTCCGACTTTACCACCCCATGAATAGCTGCACGCCAGGCCTCCCTGTCTATCACCAACTCCCGGAGTTCACTCAGACTCACGTTCATCGAGTTCGTGATGCCATCCAGCCATCTCATCCTCTGTTGTCCCCTTCTCCTCCTGCCCTCAATCACTCCCAGCATCAGAGTCTTTTCCAATGAGTCAATTCTTCTTGTGAGGTGGCCAAAGTACTGGAGTTTCAGCTTTAACATCATTCCTTCCAAAGAAATATCAGAGCTGATCTCCTTTAGAATGGACTGGTTGGATCTCCCTGAAGTCCAAGTGACTCTCAAGAGTCTTCTCCAACATCAAATTTCAAAAGCATCAATTCTTTGGTGCTTAGCCTTCTTCACAGTCCAACTCTCACATCCATACATGACCATAGGAAAAACCATAGCCTTGACTAGTCTGACCTTAGTCAGCAAAATAATGTCTCTGCTTTTGTATATCTATCTAGATTGGTCATAACTTTTCTTCCAAGGAGTAAGCATATTTTCATTTCATGACTGCAGTCATCATCTGCAGTGATTTTAGAGCCGAAAATAATAAAGTCTGATACTTTTCCCACTGTTTCCCAATCTATTTCCCATGAAGTGATGGGAACAGATGCCATGATCTTTGTTTTCTGAATGTTGAGCTTTAAGCCAACTTTTTCACTCTTGTCTTTCTCTTTTACCAAGAGCCTTTTTAGTTTCTCTTCACTTTCTGCCATAAGGGTAGTGTCATCTGCATATCTGAAGTTACGGATATTTCTCTCAGCAATCTGGATTCCAGCTTGTGTATGTCCAGCGTTTCTCATGATGTACTCTGCATATAAGTTAAATAAGCAGGGTGACAATATACAGCCTTGACATACTCCTTTTCCTATTTGGAACCAGTCTGCTGTTCCATGTCCAGTTCTAACTCTTGCTTCTTGACCTGCATACAGATTTCTCAAGGGGCAGGTCAGGTGGTATGGTATTCCCATCTCTTTCAGAATTTTCCATAGTTTATTGTGATCCACACAGTCGAAGACTTTGGCATAGTCAGTAAGGCAGAAATAGATGTTTTTTTTCTGGAACTCTCTTGCTTTTTCCATGATCCAGTGGATGTTGGCAATTTGATCTCTAGTTCCTGTGCCTTTTTTAAAACCAGCTTAAACATCAGGAAGTTCACAGTTCATGTATTGTTGAAGCCTGGCTTGGAGAATTTTGAGCATTGCTTTACTAGCATGTGAGATGGGTGCAATTATTCAGTAGTTGGAACATTCTTTGGCATTGCCTTTCTTTGGGATTGGAATGAAAACTGACCTTCACCTACTGTTATTCAGTTACTATTCTACATGGTAGATATATAGTAATGAACAAAATAGATCAAGAATCTGATATCAAGGCACTCAAGTTCTAGCATGAAAGGCAGATATATTAAGGAAAAAAGTTTGGCAAGTAGTACTAAGAGGTATGGAGGAAAAAATAAAAATAAAAACAGAGTAAATGAGTAAAACTTACTATCAAAAGTCATGTCTGTTTATGTGATAATCATGTGGGTTTATGTCAGCAACAACATGATCAAATTGTAATAAAATGTCTGACTCAACATTTTGATATTTGACTGGTAACAGTTTTAAGTCTCATACCCCTTTCCCTGCTCTGCTCCACACGTGGGCAAACCGATGAGATAGTGTAGATGTTCTTTCCTTTGGCACCAGTGAGGGTTTCAGATCATGCAAGCCCCTACTAAAATACAAAAATTCCATCCTTTACCACCATAAAACCCCAAGATCCTCTTTTTTCCTTGCTCTGTCAAGCCATTTTTAGGCTAGCTTGGGAGGACATGTCTCATCTCCCCAGAAAACCTCATTCCTTTTGTGTATGACATCATCAGTGTTGACAACCAAAACAAATTTCCAATGAGGTCTGTAGTGATTTTGTAGAATGGTTCCACCACTTGAAGATATGCATGAGGTGAAATATGAACAAAGTTCCAGAAGTATGTCATGTCCTGATGTTTGGGTGAATTTTAGTTCAGTCTTACAGGAGCAAACATTATGAACTGTAAACTGGTGAAAGATGAGATTAGAGAGGAAGACATGTAGTACATGACTATGTTATGACATTTATTTATTGGGAAACTTAGAGCAAGGTTTATGAGAGCATAAGATTTGGAGTCTGAGAAACATAAAACACAACCCTAAATTAGTGACATTTGTAGAACCAACTAAGTTTACAAGCTCTAGTTTGTTTTTAACAAGTTATGCTTCATCCAAGCTTGTATTCGTGCTGTCTGGGTGAATTTCACTACAATGCTGTCAGGGTTATTTTCCAAAATGCATGTATTTGATGCAAATATCCTGTTTATACCAGTCAAATAACTATTTGATAGCTTTCAGGACATCCAAGCACTAACTAGTTCTTACCTGACTATATTCCTTCTTATATTTCCCTGATACTTTATTGACTTGAATCATAATAAAACATTTGAACATCTTAAAATATGTCATGTTCTCTCACAAAATCAGTGCCAATGCACCACATGCTTCTTTGCTGAAATTCCCTTTTTAACTTGCTTTAACATTTAAACAGCCCTTATTTGTTCATGTCACTGCTACATTTATTTACCTTTTTTCCCTTGGAATTCTTTCTAGACTGCTCCACTCAGTCAGAGTGGCTCCTCCTTTATGCTGATGTATGATTTTGTGCCATATTATTTTTCATACTATATTACAATGGATCATCTTTTGCATTAAATACTAAATTGTTTTTAAAACTATGATTTTTTAAAAAAATCTTTCTTTGTTTCTGGAGCCTGACGTAAAATAAGTGGTTTAAAAAGTTTTGATAAATGAGTGAATGGATGAATAAACAATTCTGAAGTTACAGAATCAGATTTTGTTAGCAACAATCTGTGAAAAATGAAAGACACATAGAAAAAGCTTTACTTTTGAGTGTGTCTGGAGTAAAGCAGGCCAGCGATCAGCTTAGATAACATTCTCTTTTAATCATATCAGATGGAGTATTTGGAAAATTGGAGCTGTGGCTCAAAGAGGAGGTTGAGTACATGACACATGATTTTGACACTCAAAGGTCTATGCATATTTGATATTTGAGGAGTAGTTGAAAATATCTGGATAGGAGGTAGAGTGAGCCTCAGGAAATAGAGATATTTACATAGAACTAAGAATTGCCTAGTAAATATGACTGAGAAGAAATAGTATTATGTGTGATTATTACTTTATTGCTTATTTCTTCACCAAACTATACAAGGGCTCGCCCATGTCTGGACTAGGTCAGGCACAGGGTAGAGTTCACTGTAAGTATTTGTAAAAAGAATAAGCTTCCAGAGAATTGGGAAGAGAACTAAGAGACAGATTACCTTGTTGTAGGAACCAAGTTTTATCTGCTGAGAGTTTATTTTAGTGGTAATTTAGTTGATAGGGGTGCTTAAATGATGTACTTACTATCTAAACACCAGGCTCCTCTGTTTTCATGGGTACAGTGATTGTCCACATTGATTTTGGAGCCTAAGAAAATAAAGTCTGTCACTACTTCCACTTTTTCCCTTCTATTTTCCATAAAGTAATGGGACTGAATGCTATAATCTTCATTTTTTGAATGCTGAGTCCCAGCCTTTTCACTCTCTTCTTTGACCCTCATAAAGAGGTGGTGTTGGTGATAAACAATGTGCCTGCCAATGTGAGAGACAGAAGACACAGGTTGGATCCTTGGGTTGGGAAGATCTCACGGAAGACGAAATATTAACCTAATTCTAGTATTCTTCCCTGGGAAATGGCATGGACAAAGGAGCCTGGTGGGCTACAGTCCATGGGATCACAGAGAGTCAGACATGATTAAGTATGCACATCTTAAAGAGGGTTTTAGTTCCTCTTCACTTTCTGCCATTACAGTGATATCATATGCATATCTGAGGTTGTTGATATTTCCCCTAACAATCTTAATTTCAGCTGGTGATTCATCCAGACTGGCATTTTGCTTGATGTACTCTACATAGATGTTAAATAAGCAGGGTGAACACTATACAGTTTTCTCATGCTTCTTTCCTAATTTTGAACCAGTCTGTTCCATCTCCAGTTATAACAGTTGCTTCTTGACTCATATACAGGTTTCTCAATAGATAGGTAAGGTAGTCTGATAGTCCCATCTCTTTAGGAATTTTCCACAGTTTGTTGTGATCCACACAGTCAAAGGTTTTATGGAGTCAATGAAACACAAGTAAATGTATTTTTGGAATTTTCTTGCTTTCTCTATGTTCCAACAAATGGTTTGGCTGTTTGATCTCTTGCTCCTCTGCATTTTCTAAACCTACCTTATACATCAAGGAAGTTTTTGGTTCATGTAGTACTAAAACCTAACTTGAAAGATTTTGAGTATTACCTTGCTAGCATGTAAAATGAGCACAATTGTATAGTAGTTTGAACATTCTTTGGCATTGCCCTTCTTTGGGACTGGAATAAAAACTGACCTTTTCCAGTCCTGTAGCCACGACAGAGTTTTCCAATTTACTGATATTTTGAATATAGCACTTTAACAGCATCATCTTATAGGTTTTGAAATCTCTCTGCTGGGATTCCATCACCTCCACTAGCTTTATTCATAATAATGCTTCCTAAAGGCCCACTAGACTTTGCTTTCCAGGATGCCTATCTCTAGATGAGTGACCACACTATCATGGTTACTCAGGTCATGAAGACTTTTTTTGTATAGTTCTTCTATGTATTCTTTCACCTCTTCATAATCTCTTCTGCTTCTGTTACATCCTAAACATTTCTGTCCTTTATCATGCCCATCTTTGAATGAAATGTTCCCTTGATATCTCCAATTTTCCTAAAGAAATCTTTATTTTTCACATTCTATTGCTTTCCTCTATTTCTTTGCATTGTTCACTTAAGGGGGCTTCTGTCTCTCCTTGCTATTCTCTGAAACTCTGCAGTCAGTTGGGTATATCTTTCCCTTTCCCTCTTGCCTTTTGCTTCTCATCTTTTCTCATCTATTTGCAAAGCTTCCACAGACAACCACTTTGACTTCTTGCATTTATTTTTCCTTTGGGCTGGCTTTGATCACTGGCTCCTGTACAACATTATGAGTATCTGTCCAAAGTTCTTCAGGTACTATATCTACCAGATCTAGTCTCTTGAATGCATTAGTCACACCCACTGTGTATTCATAATGGATTTGATTTAGGTCATATCCGAATGACCTAAATAGTGGTTTCCCCTACGTTCTTCAATTTAAGTCTGAATTTGGCAATAAGGAGTTCATGATCTGAGCCACAGTAAGCTCCTGGTCTTGTTTTTGCTGATGTATAGAGCTTCTCCAGGTTTGGCTGTAAAGAATATAATCAATATGATTTTGGTATTGACTATCTGGTGATATCCATGTATAGAATTGTCTCTTGGGTTTTTGACAAAAAAAAAAAAAAAAAGTTCTTGCTGTGACCAGCATATTCTCTTGGAAAACTCTGTTAGCCTTCTCTTGCTTCATTTTCTCTTCCAAAGCCAAACTATTCCAAGTATCTCTTAATTTACTTTTGCATTCCAATCCCCTATGATGAAAAATATATATTTGTTGATGTTAATTCTGGAAGGTCTGTAGGTCTTCGTAGAACCAGTCAACCTTTGCTTTTTTGAAAACAGAGGTTGGGGCACAGATTTGGGTTATTGTGAAGTTGAATGATTTGGCTTGGAAATGAAACAAAATCTTTCTGTCATTTTTGAGATTGTACCCAAGTTCTGCATTGCAGACTCTTTTGTTGTCTGTGAGGGCTATTCTATTTCTTCTAAATGATTCTTGCACACAGTAGTAGATATAATGATCATCTGAATTAAATTCATTCAGATGAAAGAGCTGGATCCTGTTCATTTTAGTTCACTGATGAATGGGAATCCTGTCCTATTCCTGTCCATTTTAGCTCACTGATTTCTAAGATATTGATGTTCACTCTTCCCACCTCCCGCTTGAGCATATCCATTTTACCTTGATTCATGGACCTCGCATTCCAGACCCCTGAGCAATATTGTTTTATTAAAGCATTGGACTTTACTTTCACCACCAGACATGTCCACAACTGAATGTATCTGGGGGTGAAAGTAAAGTCCAGAGCTGTAAAAAACAATATTGTATAGGAATCTGGAATGTGAGGTCCATGAATCAAGGTAAGTTGGTCAAGCAGAAGATGACAAGAGTGAATATTAACATCTTCAGAATCAGTGAACTAACAGACATCGTTTCCACTTAGGCCCACTTCTTCATTCTTTCTGGAGCTATTAGCAATGGCCTTCCACTCCTTCCCAGTAGCATACCAGACACCTTCCAACCTGGAGGGGTACAACTGAATGTATTGGGGGTGAAAGTAAAGTCCAGAGCTGTAAAAAACAATATTGTATAGGAATCTGGAATGTGAGGTCCATGAATCAAGGTAAGTTGGTCAAGCAGAAGATGACAAGAGTGAATATTAACATCTTCAGAATCAGTGAACTAACAGACATCGTTTCCACTTTGGCCCACTTCTTCATTCTTTCTGGAGCTATTAGCAATGGCCTTCCACTCCTTCCCAGTAGCATACCAGACACCTTCCAACCTGGAGGGGCTCGTCTACTGATGTCATCTTTTTGTCTTTTCATATTATTCATGGCTTTCTCACCTCAAGATTACTGTAGTGGTTTGTCACTCCCTCTTCCAGTGAGCCATGTTTTGTCAGAACTCTTCACTATGGTCCATCTGTCTTGAATGCCCCTGTATGACATGGCTCATATCTTCATTAAGTTAAGTAAGTTCCTTCACCATGACAAAGCTGTGAACCATGAACAGGAGATCTTGTTTAACAATACTCAAAAACCTCTTGACTACTTGCCTTACCACTATGTCATGGTCCAGGAAATTATTCCCTCCTGTTATTTCTTTCTATGTCTAGAGTTATACTACTACAATCATCAAACGTATAGAACTATTTATTTGGTCTATTAGTTCAAGTCATGTAGTCATCATTTTTATCAGAATCTCAATCAACATTTGATCAGAATCTTAGTCACACATTTGGTAAAGCAAGAAACTATAATCTATAAAATAGGCAAAGTACACACAATAAGACTAATTATATTAATAAGGTCATAATTAAATAATGTTATCTTATAAGAAGTTACAGGGCTGGTTCCTGAAGAAGAAAAATTGATCTTTGTGGTTGAGCAGATATTTCTATCATTGGAGACATCTGATTAATGCATAATGCACATATATAATGCACATTTGAGTGAGGGGAAAAGGACCCAAGAGCAGAGAAAATATTTGGTTCAATTTTTTTTTCATTTTGTCTTTAAATATGAATTTTATTTCATTATCTTTGACGAATGTGGCAGTGTAATGCCTTTTTGATCAGTCTTAAGCTATGCTGAACTAGAGATAGATATTACTTACATGAATTAAAACCTTTCTTTGATAATTTATTGGGCCCCTTTCTCTAGTCTCCCTTGTGGTAGTGGTATATGGAAGACAGGGGAATGGACAAATTTAAGCTGTAGTTTCTGTTTCATTCAGTTCTGTATTTTCAACACCTAGAATAATTCTTGGCACATAAGAGTGGTTTAATAAAATGTTTGCTGAGCAAACAAATTAATGGTTCTTACTTAACCCATATTCAGAATACATTAATCTCACTTCATAAAATATTTTCTTATTGTCTTTTCTTAACATTTATCTCTTTGTGTTTTTTGTACCATTTAGCTGATCCTTGTCTTCATTCTTCACTTCTTAATGTAGCTATACTCCTTGAAAAGGCTCATCTACTTCTCTGTATACAATTACTTAGCATCTATAAGATGATAACACTGAAGTGTATTTTGCCAACTCAAAAATTGCTTCAGTCTGCAGACTGAATATACTAGATATCTATAGTTAGTTATTATATAGTATGCCATCTCCATACATCTGAAACTCAGCTCATATTCCTACCCATAACTTCTACTTTTTATTTACTGTCC
This sequence comes from Madoqua kirkii, assembly GCA_006408675.1. Classification (NCBI taxonomy): domain Eukaryota; kingdom Metazoa; phylum Chordata; class Mammalia; order Artiodactyla; family Bovidae; genus Madoqua; species Madoqua kirkii. Next base: position 730 of record SJYC01079225.1, on the reverse strand, counting down.
CTTTCTCAAATGTCTGAGAAAAAAAAGCCTTGCCTACATTGAAGAAGAACCAATGCAACATATCTCACTAACAGTAAAAGTAAGATTAAAAAATCTACCATGAAAAACTCTGGTTGATAAAAGTATCTTCTAAATATTATAAAGGAAGGGGATAGTCTTGGTGAATATAATGTTTTCCCCTTATACTCTGGCTACAGATTTGATCTGAGAGCATGAAAAAGGAACAAGATGTAAGATTTAAGATTAACTGCCAATGGGATGAAGATCAGTAATTCAAAGTTACTTATCACACATTTCATTGTGTGATATAATTTGTTCATTTTTCCTTTTATCTGAGAATTATACTTTCATAACCTAGAAACGATTTAAAATATTCAATTGAATTTGATGTAATTCAATTAAACAGATAATTATCTTCACATTATCTTTCAGGTACTTTCCCATTGCATGTGAATAATCAATATACAGAATAATCATTAATCAAGAAAGATATAGCCTTTATACTTTTGAACAGCTAGTATTAGAGATATTTGCCATTATTATTTCTGTGAGTTCAAGCAATGTGGTCAGAAATCTCCGTTTCCTCTTCTTTTTTTTTGTGATGTTCAAGCTGGTTTTATTTTTTTTTTAATTTTTATTTTTTGTGTAATGCTTATTCCATTTCACAGTACGGCATTGGTTCTGCCATACATTGACACGAATCAGCCACAGGTGTAGACGATCTCCCCAT